>SZWC01011238.1:8907-28955 GCA_023375785.1 Penium margaritaceum
GGGGGGGGGGGATAAGAGGAGAGGCACAAAGGAAAGGAGGAGAAGACGTGGTGGAGGAGGGTGGGGCAGGGAGAAGGGGAGGCAGAGATGAGTGGAGGCAGAGGGGAGAAAATGCGAAGAGGACAGGATGCAAGATACGGAGGAGAGAAGATGGCGCAGAGACGAGAGTATAGAACGGCAAACGGGATTTTTTCCCGAGTCGCTCTGTAGATTACATCAACGTTGAGCCTTCATACGTCCCACGGACAGCTTCACCTGTGCCTAAAGATCTGTCCGAACATAGCAGAGGCTCTCGCGCTCGAGTCTGCTTTGAATCCTGAAAGATTTTCCCGAGCCGCAGTCTCGTTTGCCGTTCCTTTGGCGAGAGGAAGCAGAGAGCAAAGGCGGGAGATAGGCAGCGAGGAGGCAGAAAGGAGGCACAGAGGAGGTTCAGACTCTGAACCTCAGTGCCTCCCCTGAACTTCAGAGGAGGCAGAGAGGACGCAAAGGCTGCCCAGGAAACAGATAGGAGGAGGAGAGGAGGAAGAGAGGAGGCAACGAGGAAAAAGATAGAGCAAGCCCGGAGAGGAGGAATCTACCCCGAGACTGCCTCAAATCTGCCCTAACGTGGCTCACCTTGAACGATTGGACTACCAACTGCAGTCAGACATCGCCGTGCTCTCAGGGGAGGCTACTGGTGGAATGCAAGAGTTTCAGGAAGAGACCGCCTACGTCTGTTCCAGGCGGAGGCCAGAGGGCCCCAGGAATGGATATCAAAAGCAGGACGTTGAGGCTGCTTGGACTGGAAGCGAATGATGCAGGGTTGCCAAAAATGAGAACGATTGTGTCGCCAAGGCGATGGGTACGACCGGAGCGCACCCAACCCCGGAGCCATCTGCCGGCCGGGCCGGCCTACAGTGGACGCGGTCCCCCGTCCGTTGTTGAAGCTTTGGCTGCAACCGACAACCTCCTGATCGGCATGTGTCTTCGTCGTCCGCGATCTCCACTTCTCGCATACAGCTACAGCCGTTCAACTGCAGCAGCAGATGCAAGGAGAGATGGGCCGACTGCGGAGAGAGGACCGAACGTCGAACGTCCGCAAGGCGGCTGACCAAGCCACGACCGACTTCTGTGCATCCGGGTAAACCAATGGAGAACGAATTGGAGCCGTGAGTCCGCGTGAGGCACTCCACGGTGGACAAGCGTGCGACGACAAGGGCAGATGGCAGCTATCTGCTCCTAGAGGTGCTGCAGTGAACCACGACAGCAGCTGCGGTAGCTGCTGCACTCGCTCGATGCCAAGTGATTATCTTTTTGACCGTCGATCCGCTTCATCCACCGCCAGACGGACGCGCAGAGGCGGGGACGGCGGCGGTCGCAGCGAGCAGCAGCAGCGCAACAGTGAAGTGGCACAGTAGCACAGTACGTGACAAACGTTTGCGCTGAGCGGCCCAAGGCGGGGCAAAAGAAACAAAATCCCGCCAAAACACGGCAAGTGGTCCCAAGCCACGTGTAACTACTCTTCGTCCAGTCATACAAATGACCGCATGTGAGCCCGGCGATTGCATGCTGACACCACTGCACCCAATGCGACGCCAGTATTTTCTTGCCCCTGGTAGTAACCGGTTGTGACAGGGGGATCTACTTCAGCATTGAGACAAGCCCAGGGGATTGTGCCCGAGAGGCCTAAGGATGATTGGATGGAACAAAAGGTAGACATCTGAATTTTCAAAGGAAAAAAACGATATTCCTATTTTTCACTAAGTTGCACAGGGCTACGTAGTAGACTGTGCAAACTTGGTTAAAAGGGGAACACAAAAATAGCTGTGAATGATAATGTAGGAAATGAAAGAATCATGTAGAAACTCGAGAATTTCGAAATGGAAATTTCAAATTTTGTTTTTGGATTCTATTCATAGGTTTCCATTTTTTAGAGTTGTCCCAAATGTGATGTTCTCCAAAATCGATCTTGTGAAGTCATTATATGAAATTCAAGATTTTACATGAAATATTCATAACAATTAATTCTATTCTACTCATTTTATCACACGGAAGTTCTCCATGGACTACGTTCTGCACATTCATTGTATCCATACATGTGTTCATGTCTATATACATTTACATGCGTCCATCTATGACTTCATAAGGAATCAAAAGTATCAAACATATTCATCTTATGTATTTATTTCCTTCATATACTCGCAATTTAACCATGCTATGTCAATGACTCGTCATGATTGTGACTACGACCACCGTTAGTAGTTTTAATACAGCGTATACGACGTGTTAATTAACTCTTGCTATTATTTCGTTTCTTTAGCACATAGATTCAGTATTTAAGATTTTGGTAGATTGTAAACTGAATTCAGGTATATAGCTTCAGCTATCTAAGAGTGTGTACAAGCTCGTTCCTCGTTAGTTCATCTCGCGTCCAGAGAACGAGAAATTGCTAGGAAGCTTCCTAACCTTGCTGATGCTGGCGTGGCGACACAGTCCAATCAGGTGGCACACTAGCAAGCAAGCAGGTACGAGAAACAGGAAGAGTCAGGCTAGGGAGACGTGCAAAGTCTCATAAGCTTCGATAGCTAAGGAATGCAGAGAAAGTTGACAACTGACAAGCACACAACATAAATACTTGCCGCGGCACACGGCGGGTGATGCACGCGGCCCTGCCATTTTGTCCTGAAATCGGTCAAAAACCATTGTTTTGTCCGTAATTCTGCACACAGGCACCCAAACGCAACATCGTTTGAACCTAGAGATGCATAATCTCGAGCCGGACCCTACGACTGGTCACATGCACAAGTCCGGCATCGATCGTTGGGCAGACAATGCAAATCGGGCTCGAGAGCCAGTCCACCGAGAAAACTCTAGCGACTACAGAAAAACTACAGAGCACCCCAGCAATCACCCGGGACGTCGTGGCAGCTATCTAGTAGCTGCTGGTGGGTGGAGCCACCACCCGTCGGTGCTCCGGCGCCAGCTAGGTCCGCATCACGGATCTGCACGAGCATGGACACGGCCGAGAGGTCATAGTAAGCTGTACCAACAGACGGGACGACACAAAGCACAACAAGGGTCAAATGAGCTTTTCACGTTGACCGGTTTGAAGCGTGTGAGAGAGTTAAACTTCGTACGTCTTAAAATTCTGACCCTCACAAATGTTTTTGGTTTATTTCCTGTGTCCTGCAGAGATACAAAGTAAGAATCACATATCGTAGGTTGACAGACGTCCCAATAACAAGTCCACGAACCGATGACAATATGTTGCTACATAACCAAGAAGGATTGTTTGCTTCTTAGACGCACACGATGTTACGCCAAGCGAAAAAAAAAAAAAAAAAAGTGGTTCACATGGATGAGGTGTGGAACAGTAGGAAGTCACAATGTAAGCATAGTACGCTGAAGATCAATGAAACAAAAGTTCAAAAAATAGTGGGAGGGTGTGGTTGTCGTGCGGAATAACAGGCCAAAGCTGGCATGTGACCACAATATTACACAGTGTCTCATGTACATTAATCACTTACTTCACGAGTCATAAAAGGTCACAGGATTTTTATGAAACTACGTACTGCTAGGAATATGTCATTACACAGCCAAAGTAGCCATGTGTCACTAACCATGATCAAACATCTTCACTATGTGTGGTAAACTTTGACAACTCATATGACGAGTCACAAACAGTCAGAGGGGGGAACAATGGTTTAGGATTACAAGCGATTGGCTGGCAAGTACAGAGACCTTCCATAACTAGTGGCACAATGTGGCTACCATGCACAATGACCAACCAAAGTAGGCATATGTCACTGATCATGACCAAAACATTTTACCATATGTGGTCAACGTTGACAAATCAAAAGCGCAAGTCATAAGCAGTCAGATGAGAGATTCATAATGTAAAGATCATTTGCATGGGCTAGCAAGTAAAAAGACCGTTCATAACTAGTGGCATGGCATGGCTATTGTGCACAATGACCGGCCAATGTAGGCAGATGTCACTGACCATGACCACAACATTACACCACATGTGGTCAGATTTTACAAAAAATAGCACGAGTCGCACATGATGAGAGTGGGCAATAACATTGTAAGCATAATACATTGAATAGAAATGAAACAAAGTTTCAATAAAGAGTGGAAGGTCATCGCTGTTGTACACAATCACAGGCCAAAGTTGGCATGTGACCACAATATCACACTGTGCGTGGCGAACATTGATCACTTTCTTCACGAGTCAGAAAAGGTCAGAGGATTAATATAAAGCTACGGAACGCTGGGTATATGTCATTCTATAGCCAAAGTAGGCATATGTCATAGACCATGACCAAAAACTTTCACTATGAGTCACAAATGGTCAGAGGGGGGGAAATGGTTTGGGAATACTAGTTGTGGACTAGCAAGTACAAAGACCTTCAATTTACTAGTGGCACGGTGTGGCTACCATGCACAATGACAACCAAAGTAGGCATATGTCACTGACCATGACCAAAACTTTCACCATGTGTTGTCAATGTTGACAAATCATAGAACAAGTCATAAATGGTCAGATGGTAGAACCATAATGCAAGGATCATTGTCATGGGCTAGTAAGTATAAATTCCTTTACTAACTAGTGGCACGGCGTGGCTATCGTGCACAATGACCAGCCAAAGTAGGCAGATGCTCTGGCCATGACCACAACACTACACCATGTGTGGTCAGAGTTTACAAATGGTAGCAGGAGTCGCACATGGTCAGAGTGGGAAATCACAATGTAATCATAATACACTGGAAGAGCAACGAAACAAAATTTCAATGAATAGTGGCAGGGCGTGGCTGTCGTGCGGACTGACAGCCCAAAGTTGACATGCAACCACAATATTACACAGTATGTGGTGAACATTGATCACTTACTTCACGGGTCAGAAAATGTTGTAGGATGAATTTGAAGCTACGTAATGTTAGGCTCATGTCATAATACAGCCAAAGTAGCGTATGCCACTGACCATGACCAAACATTTTCACATGTGTGGTAAACTTTGAGAACTCATTATACGAGTCACCAATGGTCAGAGGGGGACATCATGGTTTGGGAATAGAAGTAATGGACCAGAAAGCACAAAGGCCTTCAATAACTAGTGGCACGGTGTGGCTAGCATGCACAATGACCAACCAAAGTAGGCATATGTCACTGACCATGACCAAAAAATTTCACAATGTGTGGTCAACGCTGACAAATCATAGCACAAGTCATAAAGGGTCAGATGAGAGAACCATAATGCAAGGATCATTGGCGTGGGCTAGCACATATGAAGACATTTAATAACTGGTGGTACGGCGCGGCTATTGTGCACAGGGACCAGCCAAAGAAGGTGGATGTCACTGACCATGACCACAACATTACACCTTTCGTGGTCAGGTTTTACAAACAACAGCACGAGTCACACATTTTCAGAGTGGGAAATAACATTGTAAGCATAACACATTGAAGTGCAAGGAAAAAACATTCAATTTATGGTGGCAGGGTGTGGCTGTCGTGCACAATCATAGGCCAAAGTTGGCATGTGACCACCATATTACACAGTGTGTGATTAACATTGATCACTTTCTTCACGAGTCATAAACGGTCAGAGGATGAATATAAAGTTACAGAAAGCTAGGCATGTGTCATTCTATAGCCAAAGTAGGCATATATCACTGACCATGACAAGAATGTTTCACTGTGTGTTGTTAACTTTGACAACTTACAATACGAGTCACAAATGGTCAGAGGGGGTAATAATGGTTTGGGAATTCTCCTGATGTACTAGCAAGTAAAAATGCCTTCAATAACTAGTGGCACGTTGTGGCTACCATGCACAATGACAACCAAAGTAGGCATATGTCACTGACCATGACCAAACGTTGAAAAATCGTAGCACAAGTCATAAACGGCCAGATGAGAGAAACATAGTACAAGGATCATTGGCATGGGCTCTTACGTACAAATACCTTCAATAACTAGTGGCATGGCATGGCTATCGTACACAGACCAGCCAAAGTAGGCAGCTGTCACTGACCATGACCACAACATAAACCATGTGTGGTCAGATTTTACAAGCAGTAGCATGAGTCGCACATGGTCAGAGTGGGAAATCACAATGTAAGCAAAATACACCGAAGATCAAGGTAACAAAAGTTCAATGTACAGTGGCAGGGTGTGGCTGTCGTGCGAAATGACAGGCCGAAGTTGGCATGTGACCACAATACTACGCAATGGGTGGTAAACATTGATCACTTACTTCACGAGTCATAAAATGTCATAGGATGAATACAAAGCTACATAATACTAAGGATATGTCATAATACAGCCAAAGTAGGCATATGTCACTGATTATGACCAAACATTTTCATTATGTGTGGTAAACTCTAACAACTCATGATACGAGTCACAAATGGTCCGTGGGGGAAATCATGGCTTGGGAATACAAGTTATGGACCAGCAAGTACAAATACCTTCAATAACTAGTGGCACGGTTTGGCTATCATGCACAGTGACCAACCAAAGTAGGCATATGTCACTGACCATGACCAAACCATTTCACCATATGTGGTCAACGTCGACAAATCATAGAACAAGTCATAAACGGTCAGATGAGAGAACGATAATGCAAGGATCATTCGCATGGGCTAGCAATCACAAAGACCTCCGATAACTAGTGGCACGGTTTGGCTATCATGCACAGTGACCAACCAAAGTAGGCATATGTCACTGACCATGACCAAACCATTTCACCATATGTGGTCAACGTCGACAAATCATAGAACAAGTCATAAACGGTCAGATGAGAGAAAGATAATGCAAGGATCATTCGCATGGGCTAGCAATCATAAAGACCTCTGATAACTAGTGGCACGACGTGGCTATCATGCACAACGACCAGCCAAAAGAGGCAAATGTCATTGACCATGACCACAAAATTACTTTATGTTCGGTTAGCTTCTACAAAAAATAGCACGAGATGCACATGGTCAGGGTGGGAAATCACAGTGTAAGCACAATACAATAAAGACAAAGGAAAAAAAAATCAATGAGTAGTGGCAGGCCGTTGCTGCCGTGCGGAATGACGGCCCAAAGTTGGCATGTGACGAAAACATTACTCAGTGTGTGGTGAACATTGATCACTTACTTCACGAGTCAGAAAAGGTCATAGGATGATTATGAAGCTATGTAATTCTAGGCATATGTCATTGTACAGCCAAAGTAGGCATATGTCACTGACCATGACCAAACATTTTTACTATGTGTGGGAAACGTTGACAACTCATAATATGAGTCACAAATGGCCAGAGGGGGAAATAATAGTTTGGGAATACAATCTATGGACTAGTAAGTACAAAGACCTTCAATAACTAGTAGCACGGTGTGGCTACAATGCACAATGACCAACCAAAGTAGGCATGTGTCACTAGTCATGACGAGAACATTTCAGCATGTGTGGTCAAGTTTGAGAAATCACAGTATGTCATGAACGGTCGGATAAGAGAACCATAATGCAAGGATCATTGGCATGGGCTAGCAACTATAAAGACCTTTAATAACTAGTGGCACGGCGTGGCTATCATGCACAATGACCTGCCAAAGTAGGCAGATGTCACTCACCATGACCACAACATTACACCATGTGTGGTCAGGTCTTACAAACAATAGCACGAGCAGCACATGGTTAGAGTGTGCAATCATAGTGTAAGCATATTTTATTGAAGATCAAAGAAACAAACATTCAACGATTAGTGGCAGGGCGTGGCTGTTGTGTACAATGATAGGTCAAAGTTGGCATGTGACCGCAATATTACACAGTGTGTGTTGAACATTAACCACTTACTTCTCGAGTCAGAAAAGGTTAGATGATGAACATAAAGCTACGTTATGATAGGAATATTTCAGCCTATAGTCAAAGTAGGCACATTTCACTGACCATGACCAAAAACTAACACTTTGTGTTGTCGACTTTGACAACTCGTAGTACGAGTCACAAATGGTTAGAGGGGAAAACAATGGTTTGTGAATACTAGTTATGGGCTAGCAAGTACAAAGACCTTCAATAACTACTGGCACATTGTGGCTACCATTCAAGGTGGCCACCCAAAGTAGGCATATGTCACTGACCATGACCAACAAATTTTAGCATGTGTGGTCAACGTTGACAAATCTTTGAACAAGTCATAAACAGTCACAAGGGAGAGAACCATAAAGCAAGGATCACTGGCATGGGCTAGCAAGTATAAAGACCTTCAATAACTAGTGGCATGGCATGGCTATCGTCCACAATGACCGGCCAAAGTGGGCAGATGTCACTAACCATGATCACAACATTACACCATGTGTGGTCAGGTTTTACAAACTGTAGCACGAGTCGCACATGGTCAGAGTGGGCAATAACATTGGAAGCATACTTCATTGAAGAGCAAGAAGAGAAGATGGCTGGATCATCTTTGATGGTGAGGATGAGGATCTCAAGGTGTTCCCCGCTGTCCTTTGTACCTTTGTTGAAGCATGCCGACCTTCATAGCAGCTATTGTGTATTGCTTTGCTCATCTTCCTCATCAGATTTGACTGCTGGTTCCTTCTCCTTGTCAGCTCCCTTTGCTTTGCTCCTCACCGCCATCTTCCACGCCGTGCTGTTGTATGTGCGGGAGTGATTTGAACCACAGTCACACGACTCCATGTCTAACCTTCACGTCCTTTTGAAAGACCACGTCATGGCTGCGGATGATCTTACATGTAGATGTGTGGTTAATCGTGCGCATTTTATACACTGTTCGATGTGTGTATTAAGAAAGATTTCAACATGATGTATCTTGAAAACTTGGTTTTCTATGCTTACATGCGTGTTCACTTGTACGTCGATGTACAAAAAACCTTAGATCATATTGAACACACGAGGAAAAAACATGTTTTAAGAATCTATATGAAAAGACTACATTAGCGCATATGGTTAACAATATGTCTTTGAAGAGTTCTAATACTGGAATAGTTTCTGTCATTTTTTGTTCGGTTATTCCAAAACCGTCATCACGACATTCACCTTCGAAGGGGTCTACTTGACGCACTAACAAATTCCTGCTTACCGGAGTCTGTCACCCACACTCGCCTTTGGCGGGATCCCCCCCCCCCCCCGCACGCACTCAAATGACAAAATGTGTGGCAAGTGTATTGGGATGTGTATGTGGTAGGGGTGCCAAAGCGTACACAAATGTACGAGGAAAGTGATGTACAAGTTCCTTGTCAGTTCTCTTTAGAAAATACATTTGTGTATATGAAGGGACTCACCCTCCAACACACCTTCAGATTCATTCTTCCAATACATTTGTTGCATTTTGGGAGGGGGGGGTCAAATCACAAACAGTTTGGCATCATGTGTGGCTGACCCCCCCCCTCCCAAAACAGTGAAAGTGTATTGGACGAATGTATTGGACGGTGAACTGCGCAAAGTATGAGAATCGAGAGGCCCATGTACACCGGTGAACAAACTGAAATGCACCTGCGAGGACGTTTTGTGCATCAATTTGACCTCATCGATGGATGAAACCATCCTAAATGGAAATTTATGCTCGACGCAAATCCAACCTGGTTGCACGCAATAAACGTCTTTAGATTTGCGAACGCCGACCGCTCCCCCAACACCACCGTGCTCCGATTTTACATGGTGAGGGTATTGTTGCGTGTATCGAATGGACCGTGAAACAAGTACACAAATGTACGTACAAAGTTAGGTCTCTCGAGGAAATACTTTTGTGAACCTTCACAACCAGCCCCGCATACACTGTTCGATACATTCGCCCAATACACTTTTGTATTGGCAGAGGGTGGGAGGGAGGGGGGGGGGGAGTGAGGGATTGCATGCGTCAAGCCATATCTCCAACCCCCCCCACTCCCACCATCCCAAAGTGTATTGGACGAATGTATCGGTGAATGAATGTCGCCAAGTATCGGATATGCTACAAACTTGTTCACTTGTGAATACCGCCTCGAACACATAGGTCAAACAACGAAAGTGAAAAGCAAGGTTCTGTCTTTATTCTTTTTGTTGTATGTTTGTGAATATAATTAATTGTTCAAGCACATGCAAACGCAGATTTTCCCTTGACAGATATTCTCGCGAATAGCTGTTTGTCTATCTCATCCAGGTCCGCTCTGCTCTTTTTGACATTAGAACCCAGGTGTACATTTGGTCTTTTAGAAAAACCGCCGACTGGCATCGTGGATATCATACATATGAGAGAAACATCGAATGCTAGGATTTTTTAGACGACCAGAAAAATACATTGCCGGTTTCCTTCTTGTTCCGAAGTCCACAGTCTGATGGAAGGTAAATTTTAAGCAGTGAAAATATATTATCCTGGTCATTTGAACTTTTCCGTCCATGGAAGCGTGCGCATCGATGGACGGATACCGTACACAGATGTAGCTGTGAACAGCGTAGAGTATCAAAATGGATCCTTTTATAACATTTGTCGGCAACGAAAAGCTATAGCTTTGCAGTCGCCGACGATAAACGCATCTTGACTGTTTTGCGAGCATTTTTTATGCTGGTGTTGATATGTAAGCGATCGGAGGTCAAGTTTTCGGTACAAACATTGTACCTTTTGCTCTATTTCTAGGTTTCGTAGATTAAAGACAAATGAAACCATTGCCGTCATATAGTAGAAACATATGACGATCTTTCCATGTTTTCAAATGTATCATATGGAGACCTTCATGTAACTGTTTTTTCTCAATCCGAGTTCCCTGAAACTTTGTCTTACCTCAAAAACACATGCTTTCATGTATGGTATTTTTTATATCAAAAAAAAAGTTCCATCCACAAACCAGCAAAGTTTCTTACCACCTTCCTCAACTTGTAAACTTGTGATATACACAGTAAGTACAATGTGTTTTTTAGGGGTGACTGGTCATAAATGTACGTGTAGCGTGGTTGTGGAGGCGGTACCCCATGACTGGAAGAATTTGCACAAATACGTCCCACCTGAAAACTTTCAGGTGCATCACTATTGGCTGGTGCCCCGTCCATGCCTCCTCTAGGGTCATCATTAGCACGGCACATGTAGGGCTCCGGTATTTTAGGTACACAACGGTGTTGACTAATTCGACCCAAAAGGTTGGTGGGAGTTCCAAAACACCCTCCATGACCATGTAGTTTGTGCATTCAGCCATGCCATTAAGCTACGGTGTTCGAGGTGGGGTGACCTTGTACCTGATCCCACGACGCTTGAGGAAGTTGTGAAAGTTGTTGAAGAGGTACTCTCCTCCACCATCGATGTGAAGCACCATCAATGGCCTGCCACTCTCAGATTGTGCAGCAGTAAACTACACCTTAAAATCATCAGGACAATAAGTGTATCCAGCCAGGGAGGACATCCATGTCTTTCTTCACATGGATGTCATCCTCACTTGTCATTAATGAATGCAACAAGATACAACTTGCCGGACAAGGATTGTGTTGGCAAGGGACTGCGGTAATTAGACTGAACAAGTGAGAGAATCTCATGCACCCCCTTCCCTTCCCCTGTGAAAAGAGACTGGACTTGCTTCCCTTCAATTCAGCTCCCACGGGCCGATGCACCAGGCTGCTAAACCCCCTTGAGCTCCAGGCCGCACACCATCAGCTCCAAACAGATGATGGCACCAAAGCTAAGGTGACCAAGCGGTACCACACGCTGATGTCATGTTCTTCCTCTCTCAATGCTGAGTCGGCTTCCTTCTCCGATGCCACATAAAAACAGTGAAGACCACCCTCCTTGTCCGCTTTTAAAAGTACACGGTCTGCACAATCAAAGATGGTGCAGCCACTATTCCCAACGCAAACCTGTATGCCTTCAGAGATGAGAGAGGAAATAGAGAGGGGATTAGCAGTTATTCCCGACACATGGAGCACCCCCTTTACACGACGTTCCATGTGCTCGTCCTCAACGGAAGCACAAAACACAATCTCACCCTCCCCAACCACCATTTGTACATGATTTTCCTCCATGTACACTCGATGAGGTTCAATGGTGGTGTAGACTACGAACCATTCCTAGCGACACATCATGTGTCACGTGGCGCCCAAGACGATGCTCTAGAACAAGGCAGAGTTTTTGGAGACGTGCAAAGCCTGGATGATGGTCACGAATCCACTCTCCCAATATGTTGTGTTCGTGGAGCATTGGACTGCTTTCTCGTGCCCACTCCAGCCATAAGGTCCGCCTTCTTGTTTTAGCATTTGCACACCCAATGGCCCGACATCTTTTAGTAGTGGCAGTTCCTCTTCTTTGTTACTCCTCCACCATTACCTCCGGTTGGTGCAGCAACAACCCCATGACCAGATTTGGTGATGAGAGCAACGTCTAGTCTGCTTGCTTCCTCGTCTCCTTTGCAACACTCCTCCTCAAACGCCTGTGCCTACAAAGCCTGAGCTTGCACCTACAAAGCATGTGCCTGTGCTTACAAAGCCTGTGCTTGTGCCTAAACTTCCTATGCCTTCGCCTACAAAGACTGCGCCTGCACCTACAAAGCCTGTTCTCGTACCGACAAAGCCTTTGCCTGCACCAACAATGTTTGCATCAATGCCTATAGAGCCTGCGCCAGCACCTACACAGACACATGCGTACGAAGCCTTTTCTTGGACCCACAAAGCCTGTGCCTGCATCAAAAAAGCCTGTAAATGCACCTACAAAGACTATGTCTGCGCCTAGAAAGCGTACACCCACGCCTACAGAGCCTGCGCCTGTGAATACGAAGCTTGTGTCTATGCCTACAAATCCTGCACATGCACCTAGAGAGTCTAGGATATCTTGACAACAATGCAAGATAAGAGATACGTTTGACAGGGTTGTGAGTACTTCGTATCACAGCTGGAAAAGAAAAGGAATGAAGTAAAGGAAGAGACGTTCGTAATAAAACATCTGTTGGTAGATTTCTCTGACGTGTTTTACGACCCACCCTCTGAATCTCAACTAAAATGATACATGAGTTACATGATCGGGGGTGTGACCATATGTCAATCGATTTTGCATATAAGCCTCCTATATCCAGTTACGGCTCTTTAACTATGCCAAATCCAGCGGAAATTTAATCTTGCACTGATGTATCCACTGGTCGAAGAAAACCAATGACGTAGTTATAAAAGTGCGCGAACACCATGTTGTCGCTACATGAAATGTAGCCTCGGATTTATGATGTCATCAGGCTCCTTGAACAGTTACAAGCCCCACGTCTGAGGTGTTTGTGATTGTTCAAGGGAGGGGTTTACGTGGGATTTGCATGGGGGGTCCGAGAAACCCCATACATTGAAAGGGAATCCGCTGGGCCCCGCTACCGGGGGGCCCAACAGATGCCCACGCAATAGATAAAACCCTCAACCCTGAATGTAATTCGGGGTGGATTTGAAAGTGTTTGTCCTAAAAACCTAAATCTGAAATGGGCGTTTTTGCTCAATCATAATCGAACGATGGCGCTTTTTCAAATTTTATACACGCAAATCCCCTATTATGATGTATGATTTTAACATTCAAAACCCTAAATCGTAATAGGGGGTTTGTGCGATGAAAAAAAATCAATGAAAGGGTCATCGCTCGATCATGATCTTGTGAGGGAGCGAGGGTCGCGATCGAGCGACGGTCACATGACCCTCCTCGCCATGCTCGATCAACGACGCATGTTACTGGTCGAGCATGGCGAGAAGTGTTGGATATGGTGGAAATAGAATCTTGCTCGTGGGTATGGGAGGGTCAACCCTTCGGGCACGTGGATATACTGGCTACACCGCCCTTGCATAATTCATCTACAATCAAAGTCGACTCCTTTCTTGAGATCCATGCATTGCCTTAGCCTGACAAAAAGGCGAGAGGATAGATTCCAAGTCAGAGAACACTTTGTGAAGATATGGAACCAAATGTTTAACTTGCTTAACACTGTACTGGTCCTTCTTGTGTACATGAACGAAGATAGTTTATGCATGTATGTGGACTACCAAGGGCTAAAAACCAGTAGTGAAAACTTAATTCTCCTTATCATGTTTTAAGAACATCTTTTGTCAACTCTAGGGGAATTTTTTTTGTTTTCTTAGAACCTATCTCAGGGGTAAAGTCAACTTGGCATGTTTGAAAACGGTTCCTAATAAATCATTTTGAATCCATATGTGATACACTGAGTTGTAAGCTCTTTGTTTTGGATTCACAAGCGGCCCAACAACCTTTCAAGGAGGAATGTACCAAATGTTTTCCAAGAAACTTGGTGAATTCATCTTGGTCTATCTAGATAACATAGTAGTTTTCTCAACATTCATGAAATAGCACATTTAATATCTGTGCAAAGTTTTCACTATCCTCCTATCGAAAAATGTTATAAGCTAAAGTGAGCAGGTGCAAGGTTACACGAGACCAACTCAACTACCTTGGACACAAAAGGACAGTATCCGTACCAACAAGCCTAAAGAGTAAAGAATCCTACTACATTACAATAACTTCCCATCTCACATGATCCATGGGACAACACTACCTTCGACTTCATAATTGCCCTTTTGAACCTGGCCTGTGACCATGATAATACTCCGGTGGATCCTGATCTTCTGATGAAGATGGCGCATCATGAAATGTTATGTCTCTTCATTAAGCGTGCCGTGGAATATTACTGTGTTTTTTCATGCATTGTCTTTAACTAAAATATAAATTTTGGTACTAGGTTTTGGCAAACGATGAACGAGTACTTCGGAAGCGAGTCACAAATGTTGATGGCATTCTACCTTAAATGGATGGAAAAATAGAGCATAGACATCATATTGTAAAACAGATCTTGTGTATTTAGGTGGACCTACCCATGGATGATGGCGAACATTTCATATCACCGACGGAGTTTTTGGACAACAACTTAGACAGCGCGTCCACACAGGTCACACTGTTTGTGTTGCATAACGGTTAGCATTGAGTGGTTTCCTCTTCGTTGGTAAAGGGTGGGAGCAAAGAAGAATGTTTTTCCTTTGCTCAAGCCTTTCCTGGTTGCATATGTTCCTTGTCACTGAAGGCAATGGGTCACTTTCAGGTAGCTCAACAACGACAATGGCATACGTCAATAAGAAAAGTCGTTTTGAAATCGGTGATACCTTGCTTTTTGACACCAAACACCTCCGGCTCAAGATACATGGACGCAAAACTTCTGCCAAGCTATAATAGGTCATTTTCCATCAGAATACGCATTAGACAAGTTGCTCATTGGTTGCTGCTTTTTCGAGTATGGTGAGGCACGACATCTTTCATGTAAGTCTGCTACCTCCATATACGTTATAAGAAAACATTTTCCACCGCTGGCAGTCCCTGCTATAGATGGTCAATGCGATGTCATTTGCCTACTCTAACACTTGGAGCAACACTCTAGTCGTGAGTTATTGTGTGGTAAATCCATAACTAGATTAGTTGTGTACTTGAGCTTGGCTTGTGGCAGCCCAAAGCTTGGTGAGTCACTGGGCATGTTTTTACGAGTATTCAAGTAAGCTAATAGTCTACAGAAGTTGCCATGTCATAGGCACCACTACTTGAACATGGAAGGAGAAAAAAACATTTCCATTGGCGAAATAAATTGGGCAAACGACCAGAGGAGGTTGTAGATGCCTGGAATAGTTGTCGTTTGGACGCATTGTTTTGAAGGGAGAAGGTCGCTAGCCACGCTGACGCACAAGTTACAACTCACATCAAATTGTTATGCATTTGTTCATGTGTTAGCTATTGACTAAACATTGTTTATTTTATTTCACAATCCTGATACTTCACTATGAAGCACGCCTAATTTTTCATGAAATGAGACAATTCACAAAAATTAAGGATGGTTGTAGTGTGGGAGGGCCGGTTTTTCCTTCCTCCTTTGTTGCAACGAAAGATGAACGGCATCTAGATGGGCGACCAACAGGGTGGGTAGCCGACGAGGAGGCAATAAGGCCTTGGGTCTCAAGAGAGAGAGAGAGAGAGAGAGAGAGAGAGAGAGAGAGAGAGAGAGAGAGGAAGGTGGTGATGGGCCGACCATCCTGTTGCACAAAGTGTACAAATTAAAGGCCACTCATTGCTGTATCCTCTCCACTTTCACCCCCTTGGTAATCCCTATATAAGGGATTATCAAGGGAGGGACATTATAGCACAGTCGGCGTCATGCGGCTCGACCAAGTTTCTCTAGCTTGTGGCCAATCGGAAGGGATGGCTTGAGATTCAGTGACCCTAAATCTCCATGATTTTGCCTAGTCGGTCAATGATTCTTTCCGAGTCTGTTACATTCTTGTAAGAGTGTTGGGGTTTGAGTATCTTGCGCATGTGGAGGACCGCTTACTCCCATGTGGGAGGAGTGTAGCAAGGTTAGTGCCATGAGGCTCAAGTGGCGGTCCCTGCCTCATTGGTGATTGGACGGGATGGCACGAGGGTCAGCACTTCTCAAGTACCACAGATTTCACAATGTCAATCAAGGCTTTTGTCCCAATCTGTCATAGATGTTGCTGTTGTGAAATTGGTCGATGTGTCTGGTATCTGTTTTTTTCATCTCATAAAACGATAACAAAAAGTCTGACTAGGTCTAAATTAAAGTTGAAGCATGGAGATACTGTGCTAGTTCACAAGTTCGGGATACAACCAACTTTTCCGTGGCCTAAAGCAGGGAGGGGAGTAGAAACGTAAAATGACATCTAAATACTTGAACAGTTGAAGTCTTCCTGCATTAGGTCATCCATGACAACTATCTAGAGTCACACCAAGGGAGGAATTCCCTCAAGTGAACCATGATTTCCATTATATGAAATCGGATAACAACTTAGTGCAATAGTCGCCATATGGTATCGGTTACAACTTGTAACATGGCAAATTCCTCATATCAAGAACTTTCTTGGAGGCTTACGTTCTCCATAAAGTTAGTAGGGCATGGTAGGAAAATGCACATGACCTAGCATTTACACATCCCCTATATAGCACGCAACCAACGTCATGTAGCTCAGGCGATGCCTCTTGCCTTGTGGGCGGTCAGACGGGATGTCTTGAGAGTAAGAGGCTCTCAAGCATCGTCACTTTGTCATAGTCAGCCAATAACTATTTATGAATCTATTACATTGGAATCAAAGTGCCGGGGTTTGAGTCCCACGTGCAGATGCATAGGGCAACTCACTTCTACGCAGGGGGAATGCAACGCACAGCTGGCACCACCTGACTCGAGCTGGGATTCCTAGCATGTAAGCGATTGGCCTTTGGGATCGAAGATCCTCATGCACCACGGTTTTGGCCAAGACAGCCAAGGATTATATCGGAATCCTTTACAACCTACAAGCATTTCATACTGTAGTATCTTGTATATTTGACTCTGCTAATTCCTTCGTAAACAATCATTCGTCCATTCAAGTACCTAATTAATCCTTCTCTCTTGGATTACTTGCTCCTAAAACTACAAAAGACCTGCTTCTTTACACGTCGTTTCATGTTCTGCACACAGTCTCCCCGGCACTACGAGCAAAGCATGAATTTTCAACAATACGCACGCAATCTCCCGTGGACTATAAGCGAGTGTGGAAGATGGTGAGCTCCAAAGCGAGTTGCGTAACCAACCATGGAGTGAGCTGTAATGCGGGCTGCAAAGCTACTAGCCAAGCAAACTGTGACGTCCGACTTTGCCCTTAACATTCGCACTGTCAATATTTGACAAGCAAAGTCCTAGGCATAGACCAAAGACATGAACGGAAAATCCAACCAAAATAAGTGACAAAAAACACAGGGGGTGTTGGACAAACAAGCCCCAAAAATCAAAGCCTGAAAGTGATAGTCAAAGAAAACCGTCACTTGATTGAGTTCTGAAAAAAAGAAGCAAGCACAAGAGACACTACAGCATGTCACACAAATGGGTGTTTGGTGCTACCCGCATTATGTTACAATGTGTTATGGGATTTGACATAAATCATCTCCCTTTTGCCATCGGACACATGGAAAAGGTTGTTTATTATCATGCAACAAACACCTAGGAGTTGTAAGAGTTTTTTTAGTTGAGGCAAGGGGTTCTCTCCACCTCACATGCGAGGACACGAGCATATACAAGATGTTCTGATTTCAATATTGAGTTAACGGTTGCATGACACCAACAACTTGCATATGTTCCATCACATCAATGATTGCCAATACCATCTTCTCGTTATGCATTTCAATAGCCTGCGCATGCGTACATTTAGTGAAATCCATAATTCGCGTACTATGCACGACACTTGAAAGACTGTGGATCGCGGAATGGCATGCGAAAGTCACATGTCAGGCATGGGATCAACCACGTGGCTTAAGGAACCCCCATTCAAATGTTACGGATGCGAGACGTACTGGGGAGAATGCTTGCAAGTCGTAGTAGAATATTCACTTTACAACCACCCAAGGAAGAGGAAACTAACGATTTTATCCAGATAAAGTGATTCATTGTCTTGTGATTGGTGCATGGTTGACCTTCACTATCGATGTCACGGATGAGTTTGAAAAACATTTGTTGACTCTCAATATCTTATCCCTTTTGAGGCTTAATACTCCAAGACATTTTGAAAGGTTTGGGGTAAAAGATTAATCAAGATTCTTGATAGTTTGGTCAAGGAAATGAATGTGAACTCGAGATGGAAGATTTGTTTAACCACTTTAAAAAAGGTATGCTAATGATGATTTTGAGTGGGTGCAGTCGACAGAAAGAATCTTATTTTAGGCTTCTCCCGGAACAATAAATTTGAAACCTTGCCAACTTCTTCAAGTTTGTTAATGAACGAACTTGAAGGTTGCATCTATCTTGGGACCACTTCATGGTTGTCCACCCGAACATGTATGAGGCGATGACATGATCAGTCGCCAACATATGTAGCGATGATCTAGACATTGGCGCATGGTGAGCACCTATTTTGAATAGCTACCTCTTAGAAATGTGACCGTGCTTGATGGCCATAGGATTGAGCCGCTGATAAGTCAGCGCCAAGATCCAACCTGATGTAAAATTCTCACCTTTTAGGCAGCTCTAAGGACGAGATTTAAATGGGGGATGCTTTCCTTCAACCAACAAAGTATGCATTATGTTCAAAGCATGTGAGCTGTGACACTTGACGATAAGAAACGCGGAAGAAAACAAATCCTCCACGGTTATAGTCAGTTCAAGCGCCGCTAATTATCCATAAACAGAAAGTTGCAAAGTTTAGAAAGCGTGGACGTGTTGAATCACCCGGGCGTCACAATGACCGTCCAACCGTTCAGGTTGACTCATAACTTCATTTTTGAGCTTCTGATGGGTCAGAAAACAGACATGTTCGATTGTAGTGACCTTTCAGCAGCCTGTCACCTCGCATGAGGACAGAGGTGGAAACATGATTACATGGCCAATTTATCCTTGAATGAAAACAATGGGGTTACTATGTAACCCAAAAAACCGAATGGCAGTAGAGGACTCTTTCAGGTCCGTAGGAGTTGCGTTTTTCTCTGACGATTTGCGCAGTGCAGCGGAATGAATGCCCTGCATGCGCGGAACCAGGATCGCGTGTGCTCGTGGTTGCTGCAGGTTGGGCCGTCGCTTTAGGGCTGCAGCTCGCAGCCATTGGCTTCTGACGGTGACATCGATGTTGCCGCCAATCAGGGGAGGCCAGGACGATCTTATCCAGTGGATTTTCCACGTCAACGTCCATGCGGTCCGCCCGGAAGCCGTTCGGAGCCGGACGACAACTCCGGCGGCTGTCCTGAGTGGAAAAGAGATCGTCGTTCTTCCTGTACGAACGAGGACCCCGCATTCTTACGCAACTCCCAGAACGTCGACGCAGATTCGACGCATCCATCTCCCGTCACTCTACAGACTGCAAAGATGGCTGCCGTCACTGCCTGCTCGACCCTGCCCGTCGCGGCCTCCCTGGCCAGCCAGAAGCTGACCACCAGCTCCAGGACTTCCGTGTCCATGCCCCAGGGTTTCGTCAGCAACAGGAGCAGGGTTGTGATGAGGTGGGCACTCCTTCCCTCCCTAATGCCACATTTCTATAATCGCAGAGTTCATTCAGTGTGACGTTCCCCCGATCTCCTCCACCATCCCTAGTTGAAGCTGCTTTAGCTTT
>SZWC01011239.1:3582-25924 GCA_023375785.1 Penium margaritaceum
CAAACAACCATCTGGATTGGAAAATGCAACTGCTGATCTAGTCGCAAGAACACAGTAGTTGTATCTTGACAAGTTGGCTCAAAGACCACACAAGGCTCTCTGTGGGCTGATGAAGCCGGAAACAATTGATATGCAAAGGACCTCCCCTACGCGCATGGAGCTCTGCACGTGACACTAGGGGAGACGTATAGGAGGTGGAAATGATGGCGTGCCTGGGACTCACTCATGCACCAGTAGAACCCTAGCAGTCACGAAGTCCAATGGGGGGAGACTGCCAAACATCCCAGTGGGTCCTACTCTCTATGGATTCATCATCAACATTCGATGTCACTGGATTAGGAATACAGCTGCTGAAACCACTGCACACACATCATGTAGTCTGGTCTGCTCCAAGAGTGATAGATAAGTCCAGTGACGGAGGAGTGCACACTCCTCACTGTGTAGAGGGGGGTCAATGAAGCTGAGTCGCGGTGCTGACCTACGATACCGCATGTGAAGCAACAGAAGTCTCTGCGCGTGCAGCTGTCAATGCCTCTCTGGCTCTAGCAAAGGTCATCTCGGCTGTGCAAACGATAGCTCCAGCATCCTTCCTCACCGCTTGTAACACACTTGAATGCTCTCACTCAACTAGGAACTCTGTCTCTGTGAGATCAAAGTCGCCATCTGAAAACTCTTGAAGTCTGTAAACGCTCGCTGTGGAGGCTGACGAAGCAACCAGGCTCGCTCATCGAGCATATGCAAGCTGGTATCGCGAAATGGAGAGGTGTACCTGTGCAGCAAGAAACAAAGGCTCATTGGCACAAGAAGTGGTTGAATCCACCATGTCGCGTCGCTTCTCTAGATCTGTCCACATAACCCGTATCACATGCCTCCATGGAAAAGTGTTGAGTCGTGTGCTCAACATCTCCTGGCATGCAAAGAGCCTGTAGGCGCTCCAGGTCATCAAGGCATCAACGTAGTGCCTCCTTAGCAATGACCTTCATGTCCCCCGCTGTCAGCACAACAGGCGCAGTCAGATCAGCTACCACTGCTGCCAACCTAGCACCGGAGACACCTGTAGCTGATGTTGGAGCTTTAGCCTCTGGGGTTGCCAATGCTATAGCTGCTAGGACTACCTCCACTGCTACAGTCCCTGCAACATCATATGCTCTGTCTGACTCTGGTGTAGTAGCCAACAAGGGTCCCCCTGCCACTGCCTCTACATCCGTGTCACGTGCTGTAAGCTCAAGCACCCCAACGGCAGGTGCAGAATTGACCCTTGCTGCTACCACTCCAGCGACAAGGACATCTCTGGCTAGTGGAGCATCTCCATTCTGTGGAGCTGTAGATGATATAGCTGGCAGAGCCACCTCCAAAAGGGAACTCCGTACAACATGGTCTACTCTGGTACGGTAACCAACAAGGCTGTCCTCCCAGTGCCTCCATGTCTGTGTCCCGTGCCATAAACTCGACCACTCCAAAAGCAGGTGCAGCATCGACCCCTAGTGCTACCACTTCATAAAAAGGGATGCCTCTGGCTCATGGAGTATCTGCATCCCGTGGAGCTGTAGATGCTGTAGCTGGTCGAGCCATCTCCACAATGACACTCCGTACAACATGGTCTGCTCCGTCCGACTCTAGTGCGGTAGTAGTCGGTGCTTCCCATGCTGCCTCTGCCACTGTTGGTAGAGTCGTCGGGTAAGCCATGCATGCCTCTGTGTCTCCTGTAGTGGGCATATCAACTCTGATAGCCGGTGTTGCATCTGAGGGCTATGGAGTTGTTGATGGAGCAGCTGCCTTGACCCTCTCCACTAGTACAGTCCCTCCATCATTCTCGGTAGTGTCCGACTCAAGTGTGATGGCAAATGATAATGTCCGTAGGGCTGGAATGGAAGTCACGCATCCCTGCATGGTCATATTCGATGGGCGCATACACTCCCCCTCAACCTCTAGGGTTGCAGAATCTGGTAAGGTTGTCGACGTGCCCGAGACAAGGCTGGCCGTTTGTATCGTGTGCAAATGCTGTCGCCGAGCACGAGGTTGATGAGAGATAATGGAGGAAGAAGAGCAGTCTCGTGTAGGATCCATGCTGGCAGAGGACCGTAGGATGGAAAGGATGGTCGTAGCCTGCAATGGCAAGTCTGATGGTGGCAGAGAAGTGCTGTCTATAGAGGCCTGTGACATGGTGGAAGTGGTGGTCAAGAGCGGAGATGTGATGTCAGCACGACCAGTGACAACTTGATCGCTAAGGTCCTTCACCATCCCCTTCAGACCCTATAGCCGGTAGTACAGTATGACCATACCTCCGGTTAGGGGGGGCGCCATATTCATGCAGGTTTGAATTCTGTGGAGGGTGCAATGGATCATGTTGTCAAAGCCAAGGCGGGTGCCAGCCCGGAGGGCACTGCCAGCCATGATCTCATCACCACAATAACAGCAAGCAGAGACAGTTGGCCCATGCTGCCACATCAGTGCGCTCATATTCCTCAAACACCACAATAATACCGGTGTTTTGCTGTTTTTGTGTTTTTTTCATTTTTTCCCTCAACAAATCATCTATTCATTTGCCGAATGACCCCTCTTCAAAAGTTACTCAACTGCCCCTTCTTTTGGGTGCGGTGGTCCCACTTTTTTCCTCTCTTGGCTTTTTTTGTTTTTCTTTCACCCTCTTTTTGTTTTGATGTCCCCGGTGGATTTTGTTGTAGGAAAACTTAACGGGGAGCTAGTAGTTTGTCCCCCTCTGTCATCTGCGTCAGTTCTCAATGTTTTGTTTTCTCCTCGCCAGCTGGCTCTGGTCCGGCGGTCGCACCCACAGAAATCATGGGTGTGATTGCCGGCACGCTCGCCAGTGATCGCCGGCCCTGGGCCAGAAGCGAGGCTTTTGCACTGTTGTCCAGAGGCTGTGAAGCACTCTCAGCTGCTGCTATTGCTGCTGCTGCGGCTGTTGCTGCTGCCAATGCTGCTGCCACGATAATGCATCAGCTCATACTACTGCTCCTTCTGTGGTGCTACTGATGCACACTGTTGCCATGCACTGCTACTGCTGTTGCTACTGCTACTTGCTGCTGGTCGTTGCTGCACACTGCTGCTGCTGCTGCTGGTTGCTGCACGCTTATGCTACTGCTTTGCTGCTGCTTAGCTGTTGTTGCTGCTACGCGCCACTGTTGTAGTTGCTACGGCTGCTGCGAAAACTACCGCTGCTACTGCGAGCTGTTGTTACCCTGTCATCCGCTGCTAGTATTGCTGCTACTGCTGCTACTGTAGCTGCTGCTCCCGCACTGCTCCTACTCCTACTGCTCCTACCTCACTCCTGCTCCTAATGTTACGCGCTGCTGCTGAGGCTGCTACTTCTCACCTCTAGATCAAGGCCACTTGCAGCTCACGGCTTCCTGAAGCTCACCATCGGTAAAGAGGATATTGCGTGGAATTCTCCTTACTCTTTTCTATTTTTTTTCCTAAAGGAGCTGTCACCTCCGGTGCTGCTCCTCTTACCCGGTTGTTGTTGTGTCACTGATGCTGTCATGAATTCTCCTACACGCTACTTCTTGCGTGGTGCCACATGGCATTTCCTCACAGGGCTTGAAATTCATTGTCGTAGCAACGCATCGCACACACCCCCCTGTGCTCTGATACCAAGATAGATTTAATTAGGGCATACAAGCCCATGCAAAACTGCCATGAGCTCTGGTGTGAGGGGCAGATAGTGAAGGCCAATGCTGGCTGAATCTGGAACGCATCAAGAACAAGGAGAGAGCACAATGAGCACTACTGAGAGCTTATGTACTAGGGACTGGCGGCAAGCCCGCCAGGCCCCATCATCCCCGTCGCACCAAAAAGCACAAATGGGGAATGTTGAGGTCACAGGACATGAAGCCACACAAGAGAGGTCTCCCGAGTCATCGGAGCAGTCCATCGTGTGCCCGGTCTCGACCGACAAATGTACCCAAAACACATCCATAGCTCATTGTGATATACTAGCACCGCCGGCAAGCCAAGCTAGGCAACTTCAAGCCTCCGGAGACGCCGCAACATGTCACCGGACGTCCGGGTCTCAGCCACAAACAAGCTACATATGTCTGAAAAAAGTCGACAAAGACTCCACCAATCAATGCTGGGTCTCCCGAGGTACCGGTACAAACCACCATGTACCCGAGTCTCAACAGCAGAGGGAACACACAGCGTGTCAGCACCAAAATGTGTCTAATCATCATGGGGTCTCCCGGGGCACTGGCACAGACCACCAAGTGCCCGGGTCTCAACCACCGAGAAAATTCTGCAAGTCATGCACATGAGAACTAGTTGGCTAGAGTGCACCATACATAACACACAAAAAACAATGGAGCTGCTGGTGCTTCATCGGAGAAAACCGAGAAACTCTCACAACACAACCCTATCTTCCACCTCGAGAGTTCAAAGCCCACACACCAACGCTAGATGTGGACCCAGCTCGCGCTAGAGCACCGTCAGGTGGGGATCCACCCATCAGCAGCTGCAGGACAGGTACCACAGCGTCCCTGGACATGTTTTTGAGTTGTGTATCTACCAGTTAATGCCAGACCCATGCATCTGGCAATCATTACATTTGGCTTGCAACTCTGCATCCGCAAGTTTAGAAGGTTCTGAAACTAGAATCATGTGCACTGAGTTACGAACAACACAATGCTTTTGGGCCGGGTGTCAAGGCAAACTGACCTTGTTTCATGCGTTATCCTCCATTCGACGTGTGTGAGCGTGTCAGCTGTCATCTTTCTTTGCATATTGAAGCTACTCAACCTTATGAGACTACGTGTTTCTCTCCGGCACAAACCCTTGCTGGACTATGTTGTCACATCAATCACAACAAAGCTAGGAAGCTTTCAGGCATGTTCCCACCAACAGGTGAATAAAAGAGAATCAGCCCCAAAGAGAGAAAGAAAGGCTAGGCAGCAGGTTGGGGCAGCAGCGTTGTTGATGCAGCGTGCGGGCTTCCACGCTCGTTGCTTAAGTCTGCTACCCCCTCAATCTGCTGCTCTAGAGTCTAAGTCTGGAAGCTCTGAGTTTGTTACTCAGAAACGCGCACGCCAGTGTTAGAGCCAGAAAACAGCTGAAAACTGAAAGTGACTGATTAGGAATGAAGAATGAGCAACAATGGGAAACCCCTCCAAGTTCTAGCCCCTCCCCCCCAGCTCTGTAGAACTTGTTACTCAGCTAATCAGCCAATCAGAAAATAGTCCTAGACCTATTTTCTGGCAGGCGGGGTTTTCTCCGGAGCCCTGCCAGACGGCCGACAGCCCAAAACCCGGGCGTCGTCTGTTTTGCAAGCACAGTGAACGCAGTCGTGTGGTCAGAATCAGCTAGAAAAAAAGCAGTAAAAAGTTATAGCTGCCCAAACCCAGGTAGTGCCTACAACGGTCCATGATGCCAAACAGTGCCACGCAACATGAGACATGAACCCTAGGCAATGCATGACGCTGCACACGCATGCAGACAGCATCTGCACTGACAGTGACCGCCGGCAACCCAACCGTCGAGGAGGCCTGCCGATGGAGCTATATGCATCGCCAGAGGGAGGAGGCTCCAGCGAACTGCGAGTAGGCCTCAGTGTGCGTCGGCTCCACCGGACGACACTCCAACAGCGTCGAGTCTCACTGTCAGTCATCCGCGCGCCAATGTACACAAGCCGGGAGGACACAACAAAGCACAATGGGAGATGCGCAAAAACAACACTCCCCCATGACTCACAGGCGTAGTGCACATGGACGGGCAGGCACACAGTCAACAGCCAGACTCCCCCAAAGCACGCAGAGACACAGGCACAGATAAAGAAAGCCAATCACGGACGCACGCCAATCGAAATCTCAGCCTTCTTGAAAGAGTCGCGCTTCAGTGCCTTGGTCAAGAAGTCAGCCAGCTGTCGTGCTGTCTCAACCCACACAATGTTGATGGTGCCCTCATGCAACAACGAACACACATAGTGATACTCAACGTTGATGTGCTTTGTGCATGTGTGATTCTCGCCGTCATTGTCGACAATGGCCATGGCACTCTCATTGTCACAATACAACGTGATGGATGCGACGGACTGACGCAACTCAGACAACACACGACGCAATCACACTCTCACACGCACCTGAGCCAAGGGCCACGCACTCAGCCTCAGCAGTGTTGCGTGCAATGCACCCCTGCTTGCCACTACGCCAGGACACAGCCATGCCGTCGATCAGAAAAATCCATCCTGTGCGACTCTTACCGTCCGGACTCCCGGCCCAACCATTGTCGGTGTAGCCCACCTCGATGACGGACGGCTGGAGACAAAACATGAGAGCTCGTCGAGGAGTCGAGATGACATAGCGTAGTAATCGGATCGCGGCCTCAAAGTGGAGGTGACGCGGATCCTAAGAAAACTGAGCCAAGAGGTTGATGGCGAATGCAATGTTTGGGCGCGTCGTCGTCGCCAAGAACATCAGTGACCCGATGACTCGCAGATACGAGGTCACATCAACTGGCTCCCAAACAACGGCTGTGTCAGGACTCTTGAGTTGCACCTGACCATCTAGTGACATGGGTGAAGATGCACTCGGCACGAGGGGCCGGTCCTCCGTGAAGCGAGTGGACAGGGTTTGCACATAGGCAGCCTGGTGGACGTGCAGGGTGCCCTGGGAGCGATCATGCTCGAGCTCCATGCCCAGGAAGACTCGGGCAGACCCGAGATCCTTCATCAAGTAGGCGGCGTCTAGCAGGTCCCTCACAGGCTGGATAGTAGCCATGTCAGGCGACATGATGAGGAGGTCATCGACGTAGCCCTTAATAGCGGCAAAGGTCTGGCCTTGCGGGCTGACGAACAGTCCGGGGTGAGCTGTGCTACGTTGGAGGCCTGTGCGGAGGAGCGTGTTGTTGATCTCCTGGTTCCAGCACCGAGATGACTGCTTCAAGCCATAGAGGGCCTTCCACAATCAGCATAATATCCCAATGCCATTGTCTAAGCCTGGGGGATGCACCATGTAGAGCTCCTCACCCTTCAGTGAGTCATGGAGGAAAGCGTTGCTCACACCCAATTTGATGCAGCTCCCACCCATGCTGGGCAACCAGGCTAAAGAGCACCTGGCTAGTGGAGAACCGGCCAACTAGGGCAAAGACCTGGTCGCAATCAATCCTAGGGACCTGAGCAAACCCTTTGGCTGTGAGGCGGGTCTTGTACTTGTCCAGAGACCCGTCGGGCTTCCATTTGTGCCGAAACATCCACTTGGCACCAATTGCCTTCCTACCTGGAGGGAGGTCGACGAGGTCATACAAATGGTGTTGCCGGATGGCAGCGAGCTCGTCGGCGCAGGCAGCATCCTAGTGTGCGACCTTAGGCGAGGCTCGAGCCTCGTGTAGGGTGGATGGGTCCTCCGGGCATGCTATGGAGCGAACTGAGAGAGCATGTGCATCTCGGGCTCCAGGTGGGATGCGTGCGAGTGCAGCCATGACAGCATGCCAATGCTCATGATACAGCATGGCGTAGCCCAGTGCGAAACCTGGGTGAAGGTCTGCAATAGGGGTGGTCAAGCTGAGGGCCTTGGTGCCAAGGGTCCCCACTCATGACCATGTGAGTAGAAGAGACGCATGGATCCACAGGGGGCCGAGGCGCCACGGGGTGCGGCGGTCTGCGCGCTCAATGATAGCGTGGGTCGGAGGCTACCGCCTGGGCCACGTCTGTAGCGCAGGCCACGGGGGCGGACAGGGCTCCTAACCCAGAGGGACCAGCAGACGTGACTAGGGCTGCCGGTGCAGAGGGGCCATTGGGCGTGACTGGTGCTGCTGGCCCGAGGGACCAACGGACCTGACTGGGGCTGCCGGCTCGGAGGGGCCAGCGGACGCGACTGGGGACGCCGGCCCAAAGGGGCCAGCGGGCGCAACTGGGACTGCTGGCCCGGAGGGGCCAGTGAGCGTCACTGGGGCGGCTAGCCCGGAGGGGCCAACGGGTGCGACTGGGACTACTGGCTCGGAGGGGCTGGCGGGCGCAACCGTGGCGGCTGGCTTAGAGGAACCCAGGGATGTGCCACCCGGAAGCAGGAGGAGAGAGGATAGACTCACCAATCCCCTACGGGACAGGAGGGATACCAAGAAGCCGGAGCAAACGAGATCGCACGGAAAGAGCTCCTCAAAGACGAGGGCATCGCGGGACTTGACGATGCAGTGTCGGGAGGGATCCTACAAGCGCCAAGTCTTGGACTAATGAGAGACACCGACAAAGGTGCAAGGACGCCTGCAGGGGGCGAGCTTGCTGCCTTGCTGCGGGGCGGCGGCCACACAACGGGAACGCAACCACAGACGCGAGCAGGGTGGAGGTCGGCGCCCTGACCGCACTCGTGCTAATACGGCGTGGACTGGCGGGGAAGGGGTCCGTGAGGAGTCCGGTTCCAGATCCACGTCATGTAGGCCATGGCTTCAAAGTAGAAGCCATCGAAGAGGCCAGATTCAACCCGCATGGTGCAGACGGCGTCGGCCATGGTAGAGTTCCACTTCTTAGAGACTCCATTCTGGGCAGGCGTGTAGGGCGCGGACGTCTCGTGGTGGATACTACGAAAGGCAAGAAAAGTCATGGTCTCGCCCATGTACTCACCATAGCGATCGGAGCAAAAGCGGCGAAGAGATCGACCACATTCATGCTCCACAAGGACAAGCCTGTCCTGAATGGCACAGGGGACATTGCTCTTCTGTCGAAGGCGGAAGACCCAACGGTAGCGAGAGTAGTCTTTAGTGAGGGTGAGGACATAGCGTCTATGCTCTCCGACGGACTCGGTAGGAAGAGGATCCATGACATTGGAGTGACCAGGTCGAGAGGGACAGACGCACGGGAGGAGGACAGAGGGTATGCGGATCGGTGCATCTTGCCCTGAGCGTAATCAACGCATTCCGTGAGGCATGGCAAAGGGAAAGTCTCAGGGTCAAGGCCCTTGGCCGGCTGGGTGCGGAGCATACTGTCAACGACAACAGAGTGGACGTGGCAAAGGCAGTGTTGCAAGAGACAGGTGTCCTACGGAGAAAGTGTGCTGGTGACAAACACATGGCCTGTGGCGGCCGACAGGGAGGGGGCGGATGGAGAGGAGGACAGACAAGGCACGTGCCATACGTTGCCACTGGCGGTGGCGTGAAGAACGACAAGACCGGACGGGCGCAAAGACACAGTGCCAATATCACGCGAGTGCACAACATCCATGCTCATGTGGTCAAGGGCAGTAACGGACAGGAGGCTGAGCTGAAGACCGGGGACGAAAAGGATATCGGTTAGGAAGACATCACCGGTACGACCACGGAAACAAACAACACCGACGTCGCGGACAGGTAACACCTGGCTGGAGCCCGTCCAAACACCGGAGACATCGCCAACAGGACCAAGCAAACTGAAGGCCTCGCGAGAGGCCGTCATGTCATGTGTGGCCCAGAGTCCATGATCCAGGTCTCGGCCGGGTCCTAGACCGGAGTCGCCAAATTGCTAACAATAACATGGCGGCAAGCAAGAGACGTGGACGCGGTGGAAGGGGGCGCAAACCGAGACTGCCAATCATCAAGCCACGTGACTTCGTCACGGAGGGGGGTAGAGCAGACCACGAAAGGCGACGGGAGAGACGAGGAAGCAAGACACGATCGCAGCTCAATCTCAATCATGCAGGGCAAGAGGGAAAAGCAGGAGGTGACGCAATTCACACTTCCCGAGGGGGGAAGGCGAGGCAGGCCAAGCTGAAGCACAATGAACTGCTCTAGCTGACGCTCACGCGTGGACGGCCCGAGAGTGTAGCCTGAGTGCGGAGTGATGGCGCCTGAGCAAGAATACAAGGAGGACATCCCCGGTGAAGGAAACGGAGGCGCCGACGGCTGCGGATGATGCTGCTGTGGAGCTGGCGTCTGCGGGATCAGGGTCTTGGTCGAAGGAATGGAGCTGCTAGACGCGGTCAAAGCGTCAGAGGTGGTGAAAGTGACAGCGACAGAGGCGAGACAACGCTCCCGCTGGCGACGCATGGTGGCGATGACGCATGCCTCATCTGTTGATAGGGGGCACTTGTACCATCCGTGCCCTGGCTGGCCACAGTTGGTGCAGACCGAGCCACTGCCACTGGACCAAGTCGACTACTGTTGTTGCTATTGTCCCTTGCCCTTCTTGCTCCGTTTCTTCTTCTTTTCCAGCAACGAGGAGCTAGTGGAAGTAGCTGCTGTGGGGGAAGCGACCACCACTGAAGCGATGGCAGGGAAGGCGAGGGCCTATGTGCGCTGGAGGTGGACTCCAGATGAGCTTCCTCAATCCTGAGGAAGAGCTCGTACGCCCAGGGCATGAGGGTGACGTGGGCCGCCATAGTGGAGAGGAGATCCTGGGAATAGTGCACGAAGACGTCCGCGTATGCGTCGGTGGCACTGCGCTTGATGGTGAGGAGCGCGGCCAAGGGGGGTGGAGCGGAGGTGCCTAGGCGACGGCGGATGTCCTTAGCCCCCTGCCAGTAAGCGGTGACTGCCTCGGAATCCCCCATGTGCTGGGAGTTGAACTCCCGCAGCAGACGGCTGGTCTCAGCCTCACTAGATACGTGATGGGGACGAGTCAGGATGTGCCATGCGGCTGCAGGGTGTGGGTTGCCACCAACGGTGAAGTCGCCGAGAAAAGGCTCTAAGGACAAGCGGGAAGCCGGAGGAGCGACGAGAACAAGGGCGTGTACAGCGCGACCGGCATCATACAGCTAGTCTGCCTGGGTGGATTTGTACGGGAGGGTGTAGTATGCGTACAGGCTTTTACCCTGCGCCCAGATGCGAACGCTAAGCTCCCAGCTCCGGAACTGCTGGCCGGCCTCAAGCGACGGCGGCGGCGTCTCAAAGTCCTTGTGCCTGCGGCCCGCACCCAGAGTGGGGCCAAGGACGGAGGTCACTGTCTGCCACTAACGCTGAGTCTGCTACTACGCCACGTACTACGTGGCAGTGGACACAGCAGGGCTGGCTTGCCTAGGAGGAATGAATGGCGGCAAGATACGACAGGGAGTCGGGGAGGCCAGGGGTTGCAGTGCTGTAAGCTGTTGCGTCAAGGCAACGAGCTATTGCTTAATGACGGCCTCGGGATCAGGAGTGCCGGGGACAATGCCTGTTGGCTGCTGCTGCTGCTACTGTTGCTGCTACTACCGCTGCTGCCGTTGCAACTACTGCTGCTACTATTCCTGCTCCTACTCCTATTGCTACTACAGCTATTGCTGGTGCTGGTATTGCTACTGCTGCAAGTGTTGCAGCTGCTTCAACAAGAGGGGGGGTACCCCCCAAGGGGCTCCCCTGAATGGAGGAGGACCCCTCCCCACTCGGGCTATCAGCCATGGTGGGTTTTCGAGCTTCCTCTCTTTGCTTTATCTTTTTTTGTGCTGTAGATGTCAGTAGTGACATCAGCCTAGGACGGATGGCGTCAGTTGCTGCTACCGCGTTATCTGCTACGGCTGTTGCTAAAGATTTTCTTCCTCCCTTTCCCCTATTTTTTGTTGATGACATCAGTAATGACATCAGCACTATCGTCAGCGACTAGATGCTGACGTCAGCAGTGGCCATTGTTGGGGCCGTTGCTACGCAACTGCAGAGGCTACCGTTGTTGATGTCATTGCTGTTGCTATTGCTACCGCTACCGCTGCTTGTCGCTGTTGCTATTGCTGTTACTGCTGTTGCTGCTACTGCTCCTGTTGCTGTTGCTACTGCTAATGCAGCTGCTGTTGCAACTACTGCTACTGTTGTTGCGGCTGCAGTGGCAGCACCAACTACTACTGCTGCTACAGTTGCTGTTGCTACTGTTGCGACTGATGTTGCTGCCCCTACTGCTGCTGCTATTACTTCCGCCGCTGCTGCGTGCTGCTGTAGCTACTGTGGCAGTTACAACAGCTATGGCAGCTGCTCTTAAGGTGGGGGAATTTTTTGTCACCTTTTTTTTTCCTTTTCGTCTGGTGTAGCACGCTTCGCTGCTCGCTATGGGCAGCGGGCTGCGAGCACCGAGCTCGATGCTCACTGCCAGCAGTCCGCTACTCGCAGCCAGCAGCGGGCTCGCTGCTTGCAGCCCGCCGCTCGTAGCAAGCTGCTGGATGCGAGCAGTAGCAGCTGCTGCTGGCTGCTGCTTGCTGCCGCTGCTACTTCAGTCGGTTGCTGTTGCTGCTTGCTACTACGCCTAATGTAGCTTGTTGTTCTTACTTCTCGCTGCTACTGCGGCTGCTCACTGCCGGTGTTGCTGCTGCTGCGAGCTGCTGCTGCTGGCCGCCACTACTGCTTGTAGTTGAGGGCTGCTGCCTCTGCTGCGAGCTAGTGCAAGCTGTTGTTGCTGCCAGTTGCTACTGTTGCTGCAAGCTGCTACAAGCTGATCATGCTGTCGCGTGCTGCTTTTGCCGGCTACTACTGTTGGCTACTGCTTCCACTGTTCGCTGTTGTTGCCTGCCGTTGCTGCCACTACAAGCTACTGCTGCTGCTGCTCGCTGGTGCCAATCACTGCACTTGGCTGACGTTGCCAGTGCGTAGTCGCCCGCAGGTGTCATACGCGGCCTGCTGCTCACCTCCTCGCGTCACGCATCAGTGTTACCGTAAAAAATCAGGCAGCATTTCCCCTGGCCCGTGGCCGTGGGAAAATAATCTGACGCTGCCACCAAGTTATCCTAGTGGCAGCGTCAAATAAGTCAATGCTGCCGAAAAAAATCTGGCAGCATTTCCCTTGCACCGGCGCGTATGGGGATCCACCGGCGTTTTCTGACACGTGTACGCCAGTCTTCTGCTGCTGCTGCTACGCTTTGGCTCTGATACCAAGAAAGAAAATCTAGGCAGTAGGTTGGGGCACCAGTGTTGATGATGCAGCGTACGGGCTTCCACGCTCGTTGCTTAAGTCTGCTGCCCCCTTAGTCTGCTACTCTAAAGTCTAAGTCTTGTAGCTCTTGTAGTTGCTAGGAAGTTACTAGCTAATCCAGGTATGTGGGGGTATGATACGCAACAAGCACCAACGTGGGAGAGACGCCATGGATGCGGCAACTTGTTTGCATAGCTCGAGCTCACACAGAGAGTAAAGGAGTAAGGGGGAACAAGCGAGACTAGGACCGGTGAGCGCTCGCCCACCACGAGCGACGAGCTCGGGTGAGTGAGCGCCGCCACCCGGGGGTCGCGCCCGACCACTCGGAATTAACCGAGGGCGGCTACTCACCGATGCACGGCTGAGACCGGCACGGTGGCCCCCTAAGGATCAGCACCCGGGTAAATGCAGCTCCCCCACAACATGCAAAGCAAGAAAACATGACGCAGGGCACGGCAGTGAGAATGTACGGGCCCTAGCATCTATCGCATCAGAAAGTTATGAAAAATCATGCAAGAGTTATGTGAGTGCCAGAGAGCACCCCTGGGTCCGGCAGCAGCTTGGGGGCGTCCACGGCTTCAGCCAGCACAGACGTACCGGCCATCTCCCCAGGTGATCCCATTGTCACTTTAATCTGTACATGCGTGTGTGCACAGTGTGGGAGGCAAGAGGGCACAGAGTTGTGAGTGGCCAACGAACTTCAACACTCCCCCATGGCCCGCAGACAAGTAACCCAGAACACACAAGAGGGAATCACAAGAAGTGATCACAAGAGATACGAGTGGGAGACACACCAAACGATCAGCCTGGATCATGCGGACTGATGAGACCCACAGAATGAACAGCACTTTTGAAGACATTGCGACTTAGGGCTTTTGTGAGAAAGTCAGCTCTCTGAGACCGTGTATCCACCCAAGTGACTCGGACAATGCCAGCAGCAATGCATTCGCGAACAAAGTGATGCTCCACATTGATGTGTTTGGTGCGTGAATGATGCATGCCACTGTTCTCAGCAATGGCTTTTGTGCTTTGGTTATCACAGCGCAGAGTGATGCAGCGGATGGGAACACGTAACTGCTGCAGCAGACGACACAGCCAGACAGCTTCACAAGTGCCTGCACCCAGAGCAACATACTCAGCTTCAGCAGTGCTGCGTGCCACACATCCTTGCTTGCCACTTTTCCAGGAGACTGCAGTGCCACCAATCAGGAAGATGTACCCTGTACGGCTGCGAGCGTCGGAATCATGTGCCCAATCACTGTCGGTGAAGCCATCCACCACAACAGATGGATGTGCACAAAAGTGCAGTCCAACACGAGGAGTAGAGAGGGCATACCGCACCACTCGCAATGCCGCCTCTAGGTGGCGCTCACGAGGGCACTGGGAGAATTGAGACAAGGAGTTCACAGCAAAGGCTACATCCGCACGCGTGGTCGTGGCGAGGTGCATCAGAGAGCCAATGACACGGAGGTAGTCGGTCACATCAACCGTCTCCCCCAACTGTGAGAGATCAGATGACTTCAGAAGAGACTATCCTGCAGGCGTCATGGGAGTGGATGCTGTGGGAATGGACATGAGGAGTGGAGCGAAGCGCTCCCCCAGGCTGCGCACATAGGCAGCCTGGTGCACATGCAAGACACGACGAGCACGATCTCGCTCCAACTCCATGCCTAGAAAGACACGAGCCGGTCCCAGATCCTTCATTTTGTATGCCGCTTGGAGCAGCGACTTGGCGGCGGTCACAGCCGCAGGATCGGGTGAGGCAATGAGAAGGTCGTCCACGTACACAAGAATGGCGACAAGTGCTTTGGTGGGGGGCCCCAGAAAGAGCGCTGGATCCACGACGCTTCTCTTGTAGCCACCCTTTTCAAGAGTGGCCATGATCTCTTGGTTCCAACACCGTGGGGACTATTTGAGACCATAGAGTGCCTTGCGCAGGCGCCAAACCCGGTTGGTGCCGTCAGAGAAGCCGGGTGGTTGGACCATGTAAATCTCTTCATCCAACTTGCCATGAAGAAAGGCATTGTTGACATCCATCTGTTCCAGCTCCCAGTCATGCTGAGCAACAAGACTGAGGAGAGCCCTGGCTCTGGTGTAGCGACCGACTGGGGCAAAGGTCTCGTCAAAGTCGACACCAGGGATCTGTGAGAACCCTTTAGCGGTGAGGCGAGCTTTGTACCGTTCAACTGTGTTGTCGGGGTTCACCTTGTGACGATACACCCACTTGGCGGCAACCGCCTTGCGACCCAGTGGGAGGTCAACGAGTTCATACACACCGTGGTCAGAAAGTGCATCAAGTTCGGCCTTCATGGCCTGCTCCCACAGTGGTGAGTCAGAGGCCGTGCGGGCTGCTTGCACAGTCTGTGGCTCAGGAGGAAGAGGGGAAAGGCCAGCGGCAGCAAAGCACGAAGCAACGTACCCGGCCACAGAAGAGGACACAGCAGAGTGGAACTCCTGATCAACAAGAGAGTAACCAAGGGCAGTGCCGGGGTGTACAACAGACACTGCGGCAGACAGGCCAGAAGTGGTGAGACCAAGAGCACGAAGACCAAGGTCACCGGAGACGACAGGGTGCGACTGAGAGGGAAGAGCGCGTAGGCGTCCACCACGCGTGTAGGGGGAGACTGGGGGAATGGACGCAGCACGCGTAGACGACAATGGGGCAGTAGAACGCTGCACGGCAGGTGGAGAGGAGGAGACAGGAGGGGGCTCAGAGGAGATAGGGAGAGTCGGCGAGACTGCACCATGGTTGGGGGAAGAGGATGAGCCAGCAGGAGAGGCGGTAGGGGAGCCAAAGGAGCCAGAGGACTGACCGGGAGAGTCCAATGGTGCCGTGGAGGGCGAGAGCACTGGAGAGGAGAACGTGGACAGAGGGGAGCTCTGCTTGGCAGAGGAGGCGACAGAGGGAACGGAGGGATGCATCGAGGGGAGAACAACAGGCCCAGAGGGCAGAGAGCCACCCCCACCCCGAGGAGGCGAAGAGAGAGACCCACCAAAGCGGGGCAATTTGCGCTCAAACAGATGCTCGAAGAAGAGAGCATCACGCGACTCAGCGACACGGCAGCGCGAAGGGTCCCATAACCGCCACGCCTTGGAGAAAGGAGAGACACCAAGGAAGATGCATAGACGACCACGAGGTGACAGCTTACCGTCGTGTTGGTCAGCGGGCACCCGGACGGAGGCGAGACAGCCCCAAACGCGTGCAAGATGGAGGTCTGCACGCTGGCCAGTCCAGCGCGCAAAGGGGGTGACAGTGTGGGGAAGAGGACCATGGGGAACACGGTTCCAGACCCAGGTCATGTAGGACATGGCCTCAAAGGCAAAGAGAGGAGAATGACCGGAGGCAGAGAGCAGGGAACGCACCCCATCAGCAAGGGTGCGGTTCCAGCGCTCAGACACGCCATTTTGCTGGGGGTGTATGGAGCAGAGGATTCAATCCGCACACCACGAGACTCAAGAAAGCGAGACGTAGGGCCAAAGAACTCACCACCACGGTCGCTGCGGAAGGCGCGTAAGGGGCGAAGGCAAGCGCGCTCGGCCTGGGGTAGCCAAGACTCTAAGACCTCGGTGACATCACTTTTGTGGCGCAGGGCAAAGACCCAGCGGTAACGTGAGTAGTCGTCAGTGAGGCACAGCACATACCGGCCAAGGCCACCAAGAAAGTCCTGGGGCAATGGGCCCATGACGTCGGCATGGACGAGGTCAAGAGGGTGACAGGTGGATGCGTCAGAGGTGGAGAAGGGTGAGCGCTGCATTTTGCCACTGGCACAGTCCAGACAGGTGGACGAACAAGCAGGAGAGAATGTGGCAGGGTCAAGGCCGTGAGTAGGCTGAAGGCGAAGGAGTCGCGAGATCGCGGCAGTGTGGATGTGACAGAGGCAGCGATGCAGAAGATCAGCATGATCAGGCAACAGCAAGGGCGCGACATGAACAAAGGCAGAGGGAGCGGAAGACGAGGGCAGAGTGAGCGGCACACAAAACAGGCGATCACAGCGCACGCCACAAAGAACAACGCGGCCAGAGGAACGGAGAGAAATGGAGGCAAGGCCGCGGCTGGACGAGAAGTCCATGCCCTGATCATCAAGGGTGGTCACAGAGAGAAGGCTGACCTTGAGGTCAGGGACATACGGAACGTCATGCAGATAGACAGTACCGCCAGGGCCAAGAAAGCGGACGACACCAACACCTTGGACGGGGAGCAGCTGACCAGAGCCGGTGCGAACAGATCGGACAGACTGAACGGGCCCAATGGACACAAAGGAAGAACGACAAGACGTCATGTGATGGGTGGCCCCGGAATCAATGATCCAGAGGCCAGGTGAGGCACGAGTGGATGGAAGAACCAAACAGACAGCCACGGTACCACGTGCAGAGGATGAGGTGACATGACCACAACGGGAGGGAAACATGTGAGACTACAAATGCTCAATCCAGGAACGATCATCAGGCAGGTCCCCTTGCACACCACCCGAGCCGGAACCACGAAGAGTGACATCCGACTCACAGACAGATACACATGACTGGCCACTCACACTCTCACCTCCTTGAGAGCAAAGCTACAGAAGCTCGGCAAGGTGACGCTCGAGAGTGCGCTCCTCATCTCGACGATCAGAGAAACGATCAGAAGAGCGGTCAGACGCGCGGTCGGAGTAGTGACCATCGTCACGGCTCCAGTGAGGAATGGAGTAGTGTGAGGATGGGGGACTGTAGTATGGAGGGCCAGACGGCGGTGGCACCCAGCCCCAAGGACTGGGTGGTGGTGGCGTCTGCTGAAGAGGTGCAAGGGTAATCGTCGGGGCTGATGAGGAGGATGTGGACGATGAGACTGCCATGGCAGCAGCAGCTGTAGAAGCGGCTACACCAGTGCGCGCCCAGTGAGCACGCATGGAGGAAGCAAGGCGTGCGTCGTCACGAGGGGCAGGGCACTTGGGCGCAGAGTGTCCGGTGGCGCTGCAGTTCCAGCAAGTGACATCAGTTGTAGGAGTGGCTGAGCCTTTGCTGCCACGACCACCCCCACGGCCTTTGCCCCCGCAACCTCCACCCCGACCAGAGGCAGAGCCACTGCCCCCCCCCCCCCCCCCCGCGGCCAGCGGCCTGTGTGGGGTGGGCAGAGGCGTGAGAAGACGAACCAGCAGAAGGAGCTGTAGTGGGGGCAAATGGTGAGGAGGTAGTGACTGCTACAATGGCGGCACGATGCATGCGCTTGTTTTGGAGGGCATTCCACCAATCAATGAGACAAGCAGCAGTGAAGTCAAAGAGGGGACCAATCGCCGGTGGGGAATCGGCTGGGACAGGGGAAGAGGCAAGGCACTCGAGTTCTGTCTGGGAGACATGGAGATACAAGTCAGACAGCTCAAGGATAAGACCAGCCTCAATGGAGAGACATGCAAAGAGAGGGCCTGGTGCAGCCTTGCCAAGGTCACGCAAAAGACGCAGACTGCAGGCCCAGTACTCGTCTGCTGTCTCATCCGCCCTCATTTGCAGCGTGTTGAACTGTACAGTGAGAGCGCTCTGGGCAGCATGCCCAGTTACAGTTTTGCGGCGGCGAATGAGCGCATAGGCACCCACTGGGTCTGCACTGGTGCCTCGGATGGGGTCGGCATTGTACGTACCGATGTCATCCAGAAGGTGCTCGGGGCCGGCGTTGATGAGTGCCCGCACAGCGCGGGCGGCCTCGGCAGGCTGTGACACGAAGGAAGCCTTGGAGGGCGAGTAGTACTCCCACAACAGCTCACCCTGAGCCCACGTGCTGAAGCGCGTTTCCCAGGATGTGAAGGTGAGTTTGGAGGTGAACTGAGGAGGCGCCGTCTCAAAGTCTTTCTGCCGCGCAGGTGGAAGAGTCCGAGTGGTGACTGAGAGGGAAGAGGAAGAGGTGTTCGCGTCGCTGCCAGTAGGTGGTGCTGAGAAGCTTGTGGATCCTGACGGATCAGGAGGGAGGACTGTAGCAAAAGCTGGGTCAGCGCGGAGACGCTCTAGAACCAATGAAGCTACTGTGGACGCTAACTCATTCTGTGCATTGCGCTCTCGCTCTAGCTCATCCTGCGCTTTGCGGCATTCCGCTTGTGCCTCACTAAGGGCGGCTTGGAGGGCCTCTAACTTCTCTTTTGGCCCAGGCATGGTAAAGACAAGCAAGAGACGAGGGAAGGAATGTCAACACAGGTGAGGAGAGAAGGAAAGAGAATGATGGGCTCACCGAGCTAGTGACGGGGCAAGAGAGTGAAGAGAGGGGATACCACTGCCGCTGCTGAGGAGAAGAGGATTGCCACCCAGCCTGCGACTGCCACGGTCAGGCAGAGAAGACCAGTGACAGATGCCCCAGCCACTACTGCAGATGCAGATGCAACCAGTACCCTCGTGGTAACGTGTGGAGTGAGCTCCCGGTGAGCACCAGTGGGAGTCAGGACCGCTGCTGCTGTAGAGGCTCGGATGGAGCTGACAGCTGCTGAGGTGGCGTCGGCGGCTGAAGAGGTAGCGGTGGCAATGGCGGCTGCAGCTGATGTAACCTGGGTGGCGATGTTTGCTGCTGCAGCGGCAAGAAGCGTCAGAGAGACTGCTACGTGTGCGTAGGCGTCTGCTACACGACCTACAGCCATCTGTGTAGGGGCCCTGCACGCACGGGCGGTGGCAGCAAAGGTAGCTGCAGCACCTGTTGCTACGTCGAGGATGGCCCCTGCTAGACCAATGGAGTCGTTGTGAACTGGAAGAACAGGGATGACACCTGGGACCTCAGGTGGAGGCGCTGGTCCAGCAGAAGTTGGTGCAGTGGTGGATGGGCCGGCGACAGTATTGGATGTGGAAGAGGCGGTGGTTGACTGAGTACCCTCAGGTGGTTGCATTGTGGTGTGACGAGGTGGCGACGGCGGTAGGTCATCCGCAGTGTAGACTTGCCTGTCAATCTCCTCCTCACGTGTAGCTGCCTCCCGTTCCACGTCCTCTCGCCAGTAGGCGGGGTCCAGCATGCGATACCAAAGCGGAGTGTCGTAGTCTGGTGGTGACGGGCGGTCGTAGTCTCTTGGGTCCTCCCACTCGCCGTCAGCGTGATGGGTAGCAGTCCGAGGGGAGTCAAGCTCCTCGTCAGGGGATCCGTCAAGCTGCGGTGAATCCAGGACGGCAACTGTGGAGACAAGAGGAATGTCTGGAGATCGCGAAGAGGTCCAGCGGAGTGCACGGAGAAACCCGGGGTGTGATGAGATGCCCGGAGTGCACGGAGAGGGACGGGAGCACGGGAATGCCCGGGGTGCGTGGTGAGGTCCGGAGTGCAAAGAGATGCTCGGAGATGGGGTGGTGAGCACGAGGATGCCCGCGGTGCACAGAGGTGCCTGGGGTGCGTGGAGGTACCCGGTGGAGTGCACTGAGCGGTCCGAATGCACGAGGGTGCCCGGAGTGCACGGGGAGATCCGGAGTGCAGAGAGATGCTCGGAGATGTGGTGGTGTGCACGGAGATGCCAGTGGTGCACCGAGGTGCCTGGGATGCGTGGAGATGCCCGGCGGAGTGCACTGAGAGGTCCGGGTGCACGAAGATGCCTGGAGTGCACGGAGATGCTCGGGGTGCACAGTGATGTCCGGGGTGCGTGGAGATGCCACAGCGGGGTGCACGGAGGGGTCCCGGTGCACGAAGATGCCCGGAGTGTGCACGAAGATGCCCGCGGTGCACAGAGGTGCCCGGGGTCCACGAGCGTGCGTGGTTTGAGGTGGCCAAGAGGGCCACGAGACCCACGAATGCCTAGGATCGTAGGGTCGTGGGCGAGATCCGCCCCTTGCTCTGATACCAATAGTTGCTAGGAAGTTACTAGCTAACCCAGGTGTGTGGGGGTATGATACGCAACAAGCACCAACGTGGGAGAGACGCCATGGTTGCGGCAACTTGTTTGCATAGCTCGAGCTCACACAGAGAGTAAAGGAGTAAGGGGGAGCGAGCGAGACTAGGACCGGTGAGCGCTCGCCCACCACAAGCGACGAGCTCGGATGAGTGAGCGCCGCCACCCGGGGGTCGCACCCGACCACTCGGAATTAACCGAGGGCGGCTACTCACCGATGCACGGCTGAGACCGGCACGGTGGCCCCCTAAGGATCAGCACCCGGGTTGAATGCAGCTCCCCCACAACATGCAAAACAAGATAACATAACGCAGGGCACGGCAGTGAGAATGTACGGGCCCTAGCATCTATCGCATCAGAAAGTTATGAAAAATCATGCAAGAGTTATGTGAGTGCCAGAGAGCACCCCTGGGTCCGGCAGCAGCTTGGGGGCGTCCACGGCTTCAGCCAGCACAGACGTACCGGCCATCTCCCTAGGTGATCCCATTGTCACTTTAATCTGTACATGCGTGTGTGCACAGTGCGGGAGGCAAGAGGGCACAGAGTTGTGAGTGGCCAACGAACTTCAACAGCTCTGGGTTTGTTACTCAGAAACGCGCGTGCCAATGTTAGCGCCAGAAAGCAGCTGAAAACTGAAAGTGACTGATTAGGAATGAAGAAGGAGCAACAATGAGAAACCCCTCCAAGTTCTAGCTCCCCCCCGAGCTCTGTAGAACTTGTTACTCAGCTAACCAGCCAATCAGAAAATAGTCCTAGACCTTTTTTCTGGAGGCAGGGTTTTTCTTGGTTAGCCCTGCTAGACGGCCGACAGCCCAAAACCCGGGCGACGTCCGTTTTGCCTGAAAACTGGACCATACCAAAATACCAACGCTGCAAACGCAGTCGTGTGGTCAGAATCAGCTAGAAAAATAACAACAAAGAGTTATAGCTTCCCGAACCCAGGCACTTGCTACGATGGTCCATGATGCCAAATAGTGCAACGCAACATTAGACATGGACCCTAGGCAGAGCATGACTCTGCAGACGCATGCAGACAGCATCTGCAGTGACAGTGACCACCGGCGGCCCAACAGCGAGGAGGCTTGCCGATGGAGCTGAGCGCGTCACCGGAGGGAGGAGGCTCCATCAAACTGGGAGTAGGCCTCAGGGTGCGTCGGCTCCACCGGACGACACTCCAGCAGCGTCGAGTCGAGTCGTCAGTCATCTATACGCCGATGTACACAAGCCGGGAGGACATCACAGAGCACAATGAGAGATGCGCAAAAAAACAACAAAGAGAACATACATTCCAATTTTTTCTTTACAAAAAGGTACACTAAGTAACCCTGTGCAAGCTTTACATGCAACAATAGAACCTTCTTGAAATCTTCAATCAATGAGCCTATGCAACCCAATTTATGCCCAACAACCCAGCCATGTGTACGATAGATGGTACAATGGTTGATTCGGATGGAACAGAGCAATTGGAATGTCTCGGAATGACCCAAAAGATCCATATTCTGGCAGGATTTTTGTAGGGAAGATCCAACAAGTTGAGCTGCACATTTTGCCTTAATGTGGTCTGATCTGATCCCAACTGTTTGATTGCGCAGTCTTAGGATATTCAGCAGCTCATCTCTTTCAAAAATTAATCAAGAGAGAGATCGAGATCAAGATCGAGAGAGAGAGAGAGAGAGAGAGAGAGAGAGAGAGAGAGAGAGAGAGAGAGAGAGAGAGAGAGAGAGAGGGAGAGAGAGAGAGAGAGAGA
>SZWC01011239.1:33837-66066 GCA_023375785.1 Penium margaritaceum
TCAACCAATCGTGGATGCCGAAAAGCACACCAGGGATGGTGCCACAGCATTCTCGTGACTGCTGTGGCACCATTTCTTGGCAACCGGACTTTTGCCGCCATTTTCGTTGCCGTCCTCAAACATCCTTCATCGTCATACACCGACCAGATCTACAACATGCTATGTTCCAATGTCCGCAGAGTTCTCTTCCTAAAGCGCCAGTATCGCCAAGCACTGAAAACATGAAAATTATCGCAAGCGCGTTCAACATTGCAGAGTGCGCAAATAGAAAACATTACAATGGAATAATCCTGAGTTCCCTTCACAAAAACTTGGAAGGTACCGAACTGATTTGACCTGGTCGAGCAGGAACAAATGTCAAGGTGTCAAGTTTAATTCTAGGAAAAGAATAGAAATCCCTTCAACACAAGGGGCTAAGGTCATGCCAGTAACATCCATGACCTCATAATCAACCTTAGCTTTGTCCTATTCATGTCAATAAACGCATTAATGTTTAATTAATATGTTTCACGTGTACCATCACATAAAGATGGGAACTACATCACTTTTGATAAATTTCTAAAGTTAGCAAAGCAGAAATGGAATGCCAAAATGAGACATGATCAGAAGCGCATGAACTTCCCATAATGTCTAACCACCACTGTACACACACCCTTAGTGTGACGCCAAACAACAAGCACTCACTAGCACATAGTCCACAGACAAATAAACCCAAAATTTGAAGAATAATTAAAATGAACCATAAATATCATTCATTTTCATGTTGATCCGCTACCAATGGTCCATTCCTTAAATGAATCTGACAAAGTCCTAAAACAATTGCATCAACAATCTCTAATCAAAGCTCAACATAAGGAAATAATTTACGAAACATTGTAGAAAAATACTTTTTATCATGAAATTCTACGTGGTCACTAGTCACTAATGTCATCATTTAAAAATATTAACTCTTTACATTCATCCAATTACTTTGGCATGACATAAAAATGAAATTGTGGCTTGCAACCCATTCAAAGAGTCATTCAAAGCATTCCTAAACTTTTCAAGTGCACAAGGTTGTCATGTAGATGGTTTGGCACCAAAGAAAACATCTAAATGCTAAATTCCACTTCGACATTCAAGAGAATATCCATAAGCAAAAAAATGGCAAAGGAGTGATGCAATAGTAAATCCATCGTATAACTCCCACTCAACTCATGTTTTATCACTAAGAAAACATTTTCACATGGTTGAATCACAAGGAACAATACTATTGTAAGATTCACATTTGAAAACATGCCCTATGCAACCTATATCCATTTTTAGCACGGTTACTGTCAACCTAAATGGTTGTGGTGACCATTCTCACCCTCTCTTCAGCGTCAACACTAAAGATCCAAAATTTTTATTTAATAAATAGTTGCACAAGTCAACATATAACCTCTTTCCAATCATTTAACCATGTTTTCCCTTGAATCAAAATATTTCAAGAATGAATAAAATGAAAAACAAGTTCTTAAATGAAATCAAAACAATTGTGAAAAACGACCTTGCGTTGATGTTCACCCACTACTTAAGAAAAGGAAAAAGTAAATGTGGCAAAACCATCTCAAGAAAGAAACTTTACGTTTTCAATTTAAGCAAGATTCATACGTGTTTGATGAATTTTGCGAGGAATTCAAAGACAAAAACAATAGTTTACGCTCTAATTCTTCGGTAATACATCATCTATTATGTTAGTGCCTACAAATAACTGATAATCTGTTAGTGCCTACAGATAACTGATTTGTGACCACATGTAGTCTAATGACGTAAAGCGTAAAAACTTACAAGCTTCAAGTAGTTTAAAGGCAATATCAACATACACAAAGGAAATAAAAATTGAAAGGATATCATAATCCAGCTCAAATGTTGTAATGGATGTTTGTGGCATCATCAATGCCTTTTTGAAGCCATATGGTTTTGTGCCTTTTGAAAAAAGAACCAAGGTCCTCTCACATATTCATTCTATTGAAAAACTTTTTTTGATCTTCACTAGATTACATTAATACTAGATGGACATATACATGATGTGATTACTAAGTATGGCGTTTTGAAGAAAAAAAGACATGAAAACTCTACCATGATGAAAGTATTTAAACCAATTACATGAACCATTTTTTCCACACATTTACACTCAACATAACATGTTGATCTATGATGGTTTATAGTCAATCCTTCTTCCTAAAGTACCACAAAGAAGATGATAAAAAAAAACCATTAAAGCCCGTTTTCACACATGAAAAATATGCATTTGTATATTAATGGTCTAAAAAAGGAATTATGTTCCAGAGCAAACATAAAAAAGAAATTTCTCACGCTAACACTCCTTCCCATCTACTTATTTGTTTCTTGCTTTCTACCAAAGGGATAAATTCTTCATCACCATGATTTTGAATTATGAGTTGAATTCCAAGATAATAAAGAAAATTATTTTGCTCATTTCTAAGAATTAGCTCCCATATATTTAGTTCACATCAAAGATATCAATAGAGTACTAAGGGTTCACCATTGCTATTTCATCCTCTAAATGAGAATAATATACAAAGTGAAGATTCGTTTAACAATGTTTTGTTGTGATCAATGCAATATTCTCAGCTTCACTAAACCCTCATAAAGCATGCTAAATCTCACCTTTCAAACTTCTTATGATTCCAAATATTCAATGTAATATGTAACGTATGGTGATTTACTTAGTTAAGATGCATAAAAGTGCGGAAATCAATGTTGCCCACAAAAATCCTCTAATTAAAATTTTTCATTCACATCATTCAAATGTTTATGAAGAATTTTCAAATTGAGAAGCAATTCGTAAAAAATTCACGATTTTGTTGTTATTATCTAACATAACTATAATATACTCCTTTTTTCTCTGAAAATCAGAAATACATATGGAAAATATCCAAACATCAAATTACATCATACTCAAAAATCAAATACATGTTGTTTTATCTCTTGAAATTTCTTTTCTCTATATGAATAGACATAACGATTAAATGATTTATATTTTGTGGTTTGTCTTTCATAAAAATCCTGCATATTCATTTTTACATGCAAAATATGTTTACATATTATATCCTTCATCTTGTTTCCCCACGTTAAGTCCACAACCAAGTTTGTTCTTTGTTCAACTAATGCCCATGTGCCATTTTCTTTTCAATTTCAAATTGACTTAAAGCTAGTGAAACGGGAATGCACAATTATGGTTTGACTAATTTATTGTAATCCTTGACAAAGTGGTTTGGTAAGAGCACCATGACGACATACCATGGTTTGAGAATGGTGCGAGAACAATTCAAAACACTCATCATGTAGTGGAGGTTCCTTAAAACAAACATGGAAATGTGTTAAAATGTATAAAAGACAAGGTAATACGTTTTTTCATTCATCGAATCAGCTTAACCCCCATATGTAAAAAGAAAATGATCACTATTTATGTGTAAATTTCTAACTGATAACTTAATAGCCTTAGGTTATTTTGCGAATAACGTTTTAACCATAACATATGCCCTAAGAATAGTACGTCTAAGGAATTTGAGTGATGCGTCGCCACAAAACGTTTGGCTAAGACATGTTAAGGCCGAATGAACATGGTTTTCATACAGCATACTTTCTAACATGCAAAACTGAAATATCTATCGTTCCACGTGGTACAGCAATGTGGATGCAATACCCTAGCAAAAATCTAGAGACAAGGAGAGACGCGTTTGTCATTCCATTACGGCACTCCTCTTTCCATAAATCCATATAAATCATGTTTTATCAGCTAAGGAAAATCATAAATATAGCTTGTGGATTATCATACGACCGCAAAAATTTGGGGAGACTAGCCTCAAGTCCTCCAAAAACACCATAAACATGTGCGATCCATTTCTTATCCTAAACGTTTTCCATATGCATCATTCCTCCCCCTTTTCTCTCAACCATTCCATTCCTCCTCATACGGATTAGATCATTACATACTTCAAGTTAGAAATCCCACATGAAAAGCATGCACAAGAACAAAATTGTGGGCTCCTGTCATCCGTAACACCGTCACTTCACATTCAAACACAAGCAACCATGCACATGCGTGGTATTCAAGATTTTCATTTTCCATGTCGACATTCCATGTTGATCCCACGGCTCCTAGTTAGATGAGACACATATAATCCTTGTACATCCTAAACAAGTGTTGGTGACTCTTCAAAAAAGACTCCTCACATGTGTATATGTGACATTCTTGATGCTTTTTGGAACGCACATTGTCAACAATGTCTTCTGAATTTGAAGAGGGTACACGTCGTGATTTTTTTCACATTACGCTTGGTATGTACTAAAAAAGAACTTGTGCTGATACCTCCTCCCCCTTTGCAAGGAGTGCCCTTATGATTAAGAAACAAAGCAACTTCGCAATAACTATTTGGGTCCACGGAACACTTCATGTCGTTTAGAAAAGAAGTGTTTCTAAGTGGTTGTTATTGAGGTGGTACCTCCAACAAACAATGTGCGTATGTGCAATCCAAGGTTCTCATAATAGTCCTTGGGTTTGCAACCACATATTCAAGACCACGCCTATGTTAGAGTGAGCGATAACAAGCCAAAGAAACAGCTTCAACCTGGCGCACTCTGATCGCTAATCACAGGTTTGTACACTAAATTACGTATTTTTATCCATAAATACACGAGTGCTGCTCTGCAAAGAGTTTCTGATACACAGGCCATAATCAATTCCGGCATCCAGGTCCAAGGGGGGGAAAAGCCTAGATATTTGAGTGCTGCATGCACCACAGGGCTGTGCATGCCTGCTGGCCAAGCTTGGTCAGCAGCTATGCAGTGCAAGCAAGCACTGGTAGGTACTTGACCCATACTAGTCAAGGTGGGGCTATACCGGACTAAACTACTCGGACCTCTTCCATCAGGATATGTAAGCCGGGCTTTGGAATAAGGACCACTCTGCATCAAGTGGTACATGCATGACTTAACCGTAGAACCGTGTTTTAGACTATTGAGGACCTATATAAGAGTCTAGGTTCCTCTTTGGTGTATTCATAGCCCCAAATCACAAGTATCCTATCCTTTTAAACTGGGATCTATATACACTCATGAGCCTTTTCATCGACGATACCGATGTGGTACCCCACCTTCTATCAATCACTCGTCAACTGAGAGAGTGTTGATGGTTTCACCATTGAGAATATATTGAAGTGTATCACCCATGGCACATTCAATCACAGACAAATGTTTGCATTAGCCATGATGAATGAAGCAAAAAACACCGAAAACGTATGAATGCCTTTAATACACACTCTGTATTGGCTTTGCCGTGGCAATTCTATAGGATTGATTTCAGCTTGTAAATAAAGAAAGTTTTCTTTAATCTATCATGACATGGCCTTATTCATGAAAGGATTGCATTTTCCTTAAAACAATATAGCATCATGGGACAAGGAATTCATGTAGAACATGTCCTACGCCCAACAAACGACATTCTTTGTGAAATAGTGTCGCCATTTATACCTACAACAATGTGAGATATTGTCTCTTTATACAAATGCCACAAGTCCGTTAGTTCATTTGTTGGTCCAACTTATCCATTCCTTAATGTCGTGATAAACACACTCAGAGTTTGTGGACAAGGTTTTTGTGCATGTCCTGCATAATATCCACGCAAGCACTATACCCAATTCTATGTGGTTGAAGTACAATGACATGCATACATACCATGATCCACTGAAAAGTAGGTTTTTTCCGGCAACTCTTGTGGTAATGTTATTCACGCATGTTTTGGAATTGGTGCTCAATCAGTTTGACTTCTGACGCATGCATGGCTGCGGAAACTCTTGTGGTCATGTGAGGCATGCATGTTTTGGAATTTCGGATCAATAAAATCCATCAAAGGATACAAAGGCATTTTTCCACCTTCATCATGATTTGAAATTGATAAAATCTTCCTCATCACACATGTTATTCATCCATCTTTATCTTCCTTGTACTTATTTTGTTGTTAGAAGGTAAATGTTGTTAATCTAAATGTTCATCACTTTTGGTGATGACGTAGATGATTTTTGTTACGTTGTTCAGGTGTATAGATGAAAACCACAATGGTCTTTTATTGCATCTGGTCATGCCTCTCGTTTGTCCATTTGAAGCGTTAAACATTATGACCATCTTCAACTTTGTAGAGATGCCTTAAAAACGTATTCTTGGCTGTTCAAACAGTGCGCATGATGCACTTGCCTATAAAAAACTCGCCCATATATTTTCAGCTTTTTTTGTGTATCACAAGTTAGCATGATAAAGCAAGAGATTAATCAAGCTCTTGCTAGCTGCTGCTTGTTGATACAGTGGGTTCAATCAGCCCCGATGGTATGGTTGCAATCAAGATTTTATCACATGTTTCATACCATTAGTACTAGCATATCTAGTCCATTTGGAACTCATGGCCATAGTTCGTAAGACACTTGCATCACTGTCTTATTCTGCACCCATGACAAAAGTTCAACTCGCAAATTTTGTCAGTCGTGCAATTGGAATTCATGAAAACGGTGTGTATAGAACTCATGTCATCTTTCCAACCATAGCACTCATCTGCCATGCATTTAACGTCACGGTTTTCATGTGTTGAACACTTACATGAATGCTACGATTGCATTTCTATGTTTGTTCTATTCCATGTGCAACCGACACTTGCCTGTCAACCATCGTGGAAGTGTTTCCACCATTCTGTGTATGTGATGAATGCAATCGACACTCACATTCTTATGTTGTGGAAATCGACTCACAAAAGACTTGTTGAGCACCCTTGATGCAAACGTCATCCACGTTTATTCGCAAACACCATTTTTCATCATTCATGCATACACCATGAGCACTTGTGCATGGGCATGTTTACACCAACAAGAACTAAATCATCATATTCGTCCTAGTGCTAGTAATATAGTTGGCACCTACGTCAATGATGTCGTTGATGCCCGTACATTGATTCAATTGCCACTCTTTTAAGTGCACACCCCATGTTTTGCATTGTCATGATGAGCAGATGACATGCTGATTGGTGCTTTAAAAGAATTCATTCAGAATTCATCTCAATACACGTTATCATTGTCATTTCTTAAACGTGGTGCACACGAAGTCATTTTGACCCATTATAGTGAAAGTCACTCAAGTCCACAGAAGAGCATAGGTAAAAAACCGTCCATATCGGATTCCACAACAGCAAGGTTTAAATACAGCCTACACAACAATGGTAAGTTGTCAACATAACGTTAAGCAAAAGAAAAGAGGGCCATTTTCAAATTTCCCATGGATTATTCTTTTCCGTAGATTTTTAGGCAATTTTTTTGTGGTTGGATGATAGAAGGGTCATAACAAGCTCATTGCACAGAACGACACTCAAGTTTGTTTAGTAAAATGCCCTAGGCAAACGTTTTTAAGTCTTAGAGGTTCATGTTTTTGGGTAGAGTCATCAATAGACAACGTACCCTGCTTTTTTCTTGATGTTATGCCTTCTTTTTTATGGGAATAGAGAAAAGTCGATCATCAGTGTAATTTGCAATTTCTTCAAGTTGATTTCATGCCAATTTGAGTCTGCTAAGCTGCTTCATCACCTTCCATGGCGTCGATTTCTCATTAAGTTGCTAAGTTTTGATCCTTGTCCTATTCTTGTACTTGGGCAAAGACTCACAATAATGATGTTTACAAAAAATTACCGCTAGCCGATTGGTTGGGAAGGGAAACAGAGCAAGCAAGCAAGAAATTAGCCGTGTAAATAAAAGATGAAGCAAGCAAGCGAACAAGGTCAAGTGACAGAACAAGCAAAGGAAATTAACAAAACAGTCCACAGAAGGCTAGTGTTCGAGAGAAGGAGATAGAGAAAGAGGAAGCTAGTGAGCAAACAACCGCAAAATCCCAAAAGGAAGGGCACCAAAAAAAGGAAGCAAAACCTGCAAAGTCATGGTTGGGCAACCACGAACGCAACCATGGGACCCCCCTCAAGGGGGCATTTTTTCAAGTTGTTTAAGAAAAAAAAGTTGATCTCAGATCCAAGCCAAAAAGAAAAGGACTACCCTACTTAACTTGGATTTTGATGACAAAGCAATTGCATATTGTTTTGCTCAATTTTTTGCTTTTTGCAAATATTTTGGGTATATCAAGAATTCAACAACTTGTTTTGGGCCTATACCTGAAATTCAACATTAAGTCTTGTTGAATTTTGCTTTCGTTGATTTTTCAAAGCTATCAATTCTATTGAAAAATTCAAACGGATTTATAGCTAGATCATGTATGCTCGGCACTCCACGCATGGCACCACCATCAACATTTTTAACAAAGCAGCGGCTCCACCCTGCATTCTTAAAGTAAGCAATTCTGTTTATAGGTAGATTGTTGTTCCACACTTATGTGCTTAAGGAGGATGTTTTAGTTTTTTTTCCCTTGCATTCAATTTAATTACCACATGTATGTTCTCTTTTTTGCACTTTCATTCAAGGAAATGTGGACAAAAATTGAATGCTATGTGATTTAATCGAGAATCAAACCATTGTCACGTGAATAAAACTTATATGCAACAAACACAAACCATATGGATTGGAAAACAAATTGAAGTGCACCCATGATTTTATCAATTACAGTTTTGTACTTAAGAATGCAAACTTTTTTAAGTTGAGGGACCACAGATTTCTAAACGTTTTGCACACCAAACAAATATTGAAATTGGAACCTAAGTGAAGGATGTAACTTACTCATCCATCACCCATTAGACCACAAACAAAAAGGAGTTGATCCTTACTTGGCACAATAAGAAAAAGAGGGCTAGTATGGGGTCAGACAGACACACTGCTTTGAAACAATTTCTATGGCAAGCCATAGGTCTTGCTTTTGTTCCCGATTCAGTTTCACCTTCTCCTTGAGTAGTTGATTCTCAACACTCAGCTTCGTAAGGAATTATCAAGTTGTAAACGCACAAAAGGACATACTGCCCTAACAGTGAAACGAGCATTGATTCGACATCTTAAGATTTTCAACACAGGCATGACGCACCATATGTGTTCGGATAGGAAATCTCTTTGAACGATGTCCTCTTCGACATTCCTCAAAGCAATTACAATTGGTTCGGGCGAATCAGTACTTGTTTAGAGAGTGTGTTTTTTACTGGTCTCCGGTAAGCAAGGTGTGCTATGTTTCATAGCTTTCTTGTATGTCCCACGACTATGACTTAACTTGTTTTCTAGGCCGGGGTTAAAATCAAAGGGAGGCTTTATGATTCTATTGAGAAACACTTGGTGCAGCATTTGATGAGATAATATGGAAGCTTTAGGAGTGCCACTTTTAATGGACCAGTATTGCATACTTGTACAATTAGTTACTACCCACCCAAAAGCGTATACCTACCTCATTACTTGTGTTGATTTCGCCACATTGGATTTTCTACACCACACATTTGATCGTTCTCCCTTAAGAAGCTTCCTCAATCAGGCCAAATTGATGGTGTTGATCTCAAGATGATCCAAAAGCAGGAAAAGCACTCATCCATGTTTTCCTTTAAGAAACAAAAAAATTCTACAACCATTTCCTTACCATGGAGATAGACCCACAGCTTTACTACGAGTGGTTCACACGGAATTTTGGAACCCAGGATATTGACATCCAAGTTCAATACGATAGGTTGCATGATGTATCCAAAACCTTAATTGATATTTCACACAAATTACGTGGTGCTTCCTCTTAAAAGAAAAGGGACATGTTGTATCCATAATTTGTAATTGGTTACCTTGTGCACAAGTGTGTGGTCATCGACTATGCATTCTTTGTAGAGACACAAGGGGAGAGTTCACTAGGGAAGCATTTAGGGAGTCTTTAAGGGCGAGGGCATTGAGCATCAAATGACAGTTCCTTGGAACCCACATCAAAATGAGGTTGTAGAATGTTGGCATCGCACTTTGAATGAATTAGTTTACATAATCATGCTCATATTAGACCTCCCTCTCATCCTTAAAGGCAAGGTAGTGAAGTATGTACTGAGGCTACAAAACGGCATTCCCCATGGTCACTAAGCACTTAAATTATCTCCGTGGCAGCTATGGCATAAGGAGAGAGCCAACTTTACACCCGCACGGGTGTGGGCAACATTGTATGTTACAGACATTCTCTACGCTATCATTCTCGGTAACTTGATGGTTGCAGACAGTGGGTTATTTTCATGAAACCAAGCATAGTTTCAAAGGCTTGGAATTTTTATGATTTGGAAACAACTTGCAAGTTGTTCAAATTACAACACATGGAGTATCATGAGACTTGGTTTGAACATCATTACTATCGAATAAGGTGTTGAGTTGCCTTTCAACATTTGCATCTCATGCAGCAGTCTCAATCACCTTCTCCCTCTACTCTTCATTCAAGAACCCAAAATCCAACCATGATTCCATTCTATCATTTTGGAGTCTCTTCTTCTCAATAGCATGAAAAATAATATCAACAACGTCAACAACAATACTAGCCAGATCAATAGCTAGAGTATCATCTGCAATTGTAACAGTATTTGTAGCAACAAAATGACACTATGCTAGGCATGGATTTATATGTGACATGCCACAAGTTAGGAGTGAGAGAAAACAAAACAACATCTTCTCCTTCTTCACCTACATCCATTCAAACAGCTCCATCTCCATCAACATATCTTTGAATAAAGGAGGAAAGGGAAGCAAGTGATGCGATCTCAAGTGGTCCCTTCATGAGTCTTATGGAAAAGTAAGAGCAACAAAGATATGAGTCCTCAAATGACTCTAACATTGCATTTGATCACCCACAACATAAGCGTGGGGGGAGATTGAGAGTTTTTTAGAAGAATTCATACAAAGGCATGTGCAATACGGTCATTATGCATCCAACTAAATTCCATCAAACCACCTCTTAGAGTTGATGTCACATGCAAACAAAACATTGAGGGTTCTTTGATCCACTTGAGCAATTGAATGAATCTGTTTATTCCATACACGTATAGAGAGGTTTTCACACTTGGAAAGGTGCATTTTTGGGAAAAGGTCATTGAATGAGAGATAAATGAAATCTGTTTTTTTTGTCCATGGGAAAATTTACACCTACCATCTGATAGAAGAGCAGTGGGAGCAAAGTGAGTTTTAACAATATAGTATCGTGATGACATTACTATTGATAGATACCAGGCACAACCTACAGCAAAGGGGTATTCAAAGATTGCAGTAACTGGCTTTGGGGATACTCTTGCACCAGTGGGTGAGATCTCCTATGGTTGAGGACTATTGAGTTTGCTAGCACAGTATAACTAGGAAATTAACGTGATGGATGTGAAGAATTTCTTTCTTCATGGAAAACGTCACAAAAAACATTCACTATCCAACCCAGTTTTGTTGATGATGGAATTGATAGAGTTTTCCTGCTGAAGCATGCACTTCATTTCTTGTTATACAGTCTACAATGATGATATGAGGAATAGGCAGCTGTATTTTTACATGGAGGATTCAAGGGAATTTGAGGAAACCATTCACTATTCTTCAAAGGGATATGCTCGGGGCTCATGGTAGTCCTTGTTTATGCTAACAATCTTTTCATCTTCTTTTCATCGATCAATAAGATGACCATCACCAAAGAGCTCTTGGATAGGCGATACAAGATGAAGGACATGGGAAACATTAGTACACTTTTGCAAATGGAGGTGAAAAGGAATTCACAAGAAGGATTGATCGAGGTTGTACAGCATAGTATAAGAGGGGTTTATGACAAGTTATGTAGAAGTGTTAGAGGATGAGCAACCAGTAGACACTCAAATGATCTCTAAACGAATGCGCAGCATTGTAGATGCCAAAATGGACATACTTGGAGACGCGGTGGATCTATGCATGTATTGGTCAATTGTGGGCAGTTTAGTATACGCATCCACCACCACTACACATGATATTGTGAATGTTGTGAGCCTTCCCTCATGGTGTAACAACGCCCTACAATAGATGCATTCTTATGCCTTGATTTGGGTGCTCTAATACATTGTGGATAATGTTAATGTGGGATTTAGATTTATTCGTTGTAGAGATGGGCCACACATGGTGGGTTTCGGTGACAATGGTTATGCAACGGATATTGAAGGATCTCATAACTCAGGTGGATATATCTTCACAATTGAAGGTGGTGCACTATCTTAGAGGAGTGTCAAACAAGACTTCACCACCATAAGCATGAAAGAAGCAATATATGTTATCTTAAGTAAAGCAACAAAGAAGACCACTTGATGGTGAAATGTTTTGCATTCACATCTTGCAAGTACTTCTCATGTGCGACAATCGAAGTTTCATGAAAATCGTAGAGAACCCTTTACACCATCGGTACATGAAGCACATTTGTACGGCTTATCCCTATGTGTGCAAGGCATTATGCATTGCAAGCATCTTTGTTCATGATGCCTGCTCCGAAGACCAACAAGTATATTTTTAGATTTGGGTACTGATAGTATGAGCAATAACTGCTCTAAGTGACATCTTTGCCTTGGTGCAGTTAGATCGACAATAAGAGGTTTGTACACAAAGATACGAAATTGTTTTCTTAAATAATTGGGTGCGGCTGGACCACGAGTTTTTGGATGTACAGGCCACTTTTAATTCTGGCATCTAGGTCGAAGGGGAAAAGGAGCCTAAATCTTTGAGTGTTACATGCACAACAGGGCTGTGAATGCATGCCATCCCAAATTGGTCAACAGTTACACTGTGCAAGCAAGCATTACTGGGTACATTACTAAGACCTGTCAAGGTGGGGATGCACCTGAGTGGACTGTTGAGACCGATTGCATCAGCACATGCAAGTAGGGCCTCGGAGGATGGACCACTCTCCATCAGGTGGTGCATACACAACTCAGCATTGCATCAACTACAACATGCAGGACACAACAATTGCATCAGCTGATGCATGCACGATTCAATAGCTACATGCGGAGGCAAGAGTGGGGACCGCCCTGCGTCAGCGCCAACATGCACGACTTAGCAGTTGGGACCACGACCAAGTTTCCAACATTTAGGAAGCTTCCTTCAAGAGGAAGCTATGTGCGTTAGACTAGGAAGATTCCTTCAGGAGGAAGCTACGACCTTACAGCACGAAGCTTCCTCAAAGCATAATGCAGTTGGTCAATTTGCCAGAATCCTGGCATAAAAGTAGACTAGACTTAGTCAGTTTTGTATCTCCAAAAACTCAGCAGTAACAAAGCAAGCAACTCCTACATAAACTCCAACAACTCAGCAGTACCTCAACAAGCAACTCCAACATCAACTCCAATGACCATGAGTCCATTTGTGCTAGGCAAACGCTCTGGACCAAAAATTTAAAGTCGCTCTCACCTCAAGACCACAGGAAGCATGGCAGCACTTTGTTAGCCTGGGTAAGAGGACTACTTAAAGGCTTGACTACCTCGCTCTGGTGGCCAAACTACATGCAAGACTCAAGCTGCGAAGCATAAGATTTCTTGCCAGACGTTATTCATCTATGGGCTAGGAGTTGTGTCTAGGCGTGAGAGCCTCAAGATAGTGTCTAACCTTAGCTTTGCTTTACATAGCTAATGCTATGTAGACATTGAAACTATTGGATACTCCCTCTTTCAACGAAGTGTTTTTGAAATTGCTTTTTCACCCAGGTGAGGATGATCTAAATGCTTTGTGTCTTGCTAGAGTTCCCCTCTATTGACCTAGTAACCTTGGTAGCAGTTTTCCAGCTTGGTTAGGAGGGATACAAGTCCTTTGATTACCTAATAAGTCTTGTAGTTGCTCTGTGTGTGGAGAAAAGGCTACCCGCACAACCTTGAGGCCATTTCATCTGAAAGTATGGTGATCTTCCTTAGACCCTTGCAACGACAGCCTTGACGGCCTAGCAATGTGTTGCGCTCTTGGATGGGGTTGTTTGTGTCATAGCATTAAGCTTAGCTATGTATCTTTGCTGTTTCCTTGTACCATATTTGGACTTGATAGTCTTTTTCAATTGCAAGTTTGAATCCAAGTCTTCCGCTTCCACACATTGGAGTACAAGGTTTTCTTGCCAGGTACAGAGATCCTGGATAGCTACAAGACCCCCTTACTACAGCAAAGCATGTGGTGACTTTGTCACTACAAGCTCTAAGAACCCCAACATGGTATCAGAATACAAGGATTTCAAGACATGCTTATCATGAAATAAAAATGACACGTGCTGCCAACAAGAAGTGATAGTTATAGCTCAAGCGTTTAAGGATGACAACATCTGTTATCACTCACCAGTTACACGGTGAGTGCATGACATGGCGACGCTACAGATATGGAGATACCGAGGACGCTTTGAGCAATCCCAATGTTGAGAGCCTACACATGGTCTCTCAATTGTTAAATGGCCTCTCAGCACCAAGCTTGTGCATAAACCAAGGATGTTGTCTAAGGGGAGATCAAGCACTAGCTCAGGTGGCAAAGTGCTTTAGAGAGGAGGCGCTTTGCAAAAGGGCATGCCGCTATAATGTGTGTACAAATCGAGTCTTACGATAGCAGTTCATTGACTTGGTTTAGAAGCTCACTTTCCAAAGCTTCACTTGTAGTTGCTCGCGACTCAACAATAAGTGCATCTTTAGCATCATCTTTAAGTGGCACAACAGACATTGGCATCAACTACAGTAGTCTTGGAGGCAGATGTGGCAAAATTTATGCCACCAGCTCTTATGCTAGTGTAACCATCATCCGTTGATATGATTTCCAATGTCAGGCATGCCATAGCTCTATGTGGTTCAGCCACAGCACGCTATAATGGAGGTGCCATCTGTGGCACTCATACCACGACTGCTTCATACAGGTCAGCATGAGGCAAGTACGGAGCAAGCCTTCAATGATGAAAGCATAGGGCAATGGCAGTAGATTAGCAAGGAACAAATCTTTTGCCAACGGAAGCGGCATAACTGTGAGCTATTACTTGTAAACACAGCTCCACTCGAAGGTGAAGTGGGACAAATCAAGCAACAAAATGAGGCCTTGCAGTTGAATAAGGCTCCATCAGCGACACATAAGCCATCGACACAACTGCCTTAGCTTAGTTCTTCTATAGACATGCTAGAGTGTGTTATTCCTTAGCAGAAAAACTCACCTTCATTTGCTCATGTAGGAAAAACCCAACTGCTTGTAGCATTCTTTGATACATCCACAAAGGCACAATGTCAACAGTGAAAACATGTAACAATACCACCATGCTTTCAATTGCCACAAGAAGTAATTGATGACAAGAAGCGGTACTTGGCAAACACCCACATGATGATGTCACGAGGTTTGGCATCACTCCATGCACAACTTTGCGAGTCGCAAGCAATGAAGCTATCGGCAACAACCCAGGTTAACAAAGAGCCAAGGCAAGCAGCCGTCTTGTAGGAGAACATGGAGAGTAGAATGGTGACCAAGGAACTAGGCCGCCATCAACAGCCTGACATCGATAAGCACAAGGCACTACTTGAGAGAATAGTGTCAGCACTAGTGGTTAGAAGGTTTGACATTTTGCCTAACATCCACAAGTTGACCAATTAAGCTCATGGTAGCTTTGCATTGGAGACGGTTGCTCATACTCCATCCAACACAAGACAACATATTAGCTGAATGTTGATGATTCAACAGAGAAACTGAGTGGACGTGTCTTTTGTAGCAGACAGAGCTTAACATGAGCCTCGAAGCGCGTCACAAGCTGACTCTTCATCACCTTGTATAGAGCCCACGCGAGAGGAGCATACAGTGAAATGGAGCACAAAGCCAAACATAAGCTTGCCTACAACTTGTACGAGTAGATGTGATGTAGTAGGTGTTCGTGTATGGAGCCAAGAGCATGCGGGAGCTCAAATAATTATTTTTTCAAGTTGCACATGTATGAGCACAATGACGATACAAGAGGAAGTAACGTGGTGGCACCTTCGGTGCAGCTCACCACCATCCGCGTGTTAGTAACGAGTGCACCAAGGGAGAGACGCTCGTAAGCATTCTTGTATGTGCTTCTCATAATTGAAAATCTTATTCCTTGGGAGAGAACGAGCAGCCACGGAAGAAGAAGAAAAGGATACAAGACCCTGTGAGCTTGGAAACACTATACCAGCTTCGCTAGGAAGGTTTGGATTCATCCGACGATCGAGTAAGTCTGGTAGTGGCTGGAAGCGTGGAAAGGAGGCTACCTTGACAGGCTAGAGGCAATTTCACTTGAAAGTACGATGACCATTCTTAGATCCTTGCAACGACAGCCTTCACAACCTAGCAAAGTGTTGCACCCTAGGATGGGGCAAGTTGTGTCATAGAATTAAGATGAGCTGTGTATCGCCGCTGTTTCCTTGTACCATACATGTACTTGATAGTGTTTTTCAACAACAAGTTTGAATCCAAGTCTTCCGCCTCCGCACATTTGGAGTACAAGGTTTGCATGTTGGGCACAAAGATCCTAGATAACATCAAGAACCCCTTGCTACATTAGAGAATGCATTGACTTTATCATTGTAGGCTTTAAAAACCATAACTGACAATTGTTGCAACTCTCTTCAATTCTCATGCCAAAGCTACACGCTTGAGATGACAACAATCATAAACAACACGGTGCAAGGGGGAGTGTTGAGAATCCATGGGATGTTCCCTCTGCTTTGTTCAACATGTCTCATTCCTTCCATGATACTATAGACTTTATCTGACTTTGAATCCCCTTCTAGGGGATACAACACTATTATTTATTATTTCGTGCATGTATTCCCATTATCAATTTGCTCATTGGGATGACGGAGTGTGGCCCTTAAGGTGTTCTTCTACTTTGCTGACCCTAAACCCATTTTCTTCATCCTCTACTATTGCAAAATAGGCATGCTGATTATTCGTGCCTCTCTAAAACGTGTGTTGAATTTTGACAGCATTTATGTGTGTGGTTGTGTGTTTGTGAGTGTATGAGTTCACATATGCACCTCATGATTGTGGTAGTCACTCCACAGTTGAGCATGGGTATTGAACCGTACATTTCCACACCATCTCTTCCACTCACTTGGGTGTGATGACATCCGTAATAAATTATTTCACATGGATTGGTCTGGGAAGCCATCACCTCCGCCCGACGCAAAAGGATGAAGGAAATTTCCTCCACTCCTTTCCATCTCCTAGTTATATTCCCAAAGGTTGGTGCTCCCTTATGAAACCCTTTGCAATAATCAACATCATGCGGAAGTGATGAGGTTTGAGGGTTTCTCTCCTCAATTTTCCCTTGGCACCATCCATTCAATGGACACGGGGGACTCTCCCACCACACGTTCCCCTTGGTGTCCTGTGCGATTTGGACGACAGGGGGGGGCTCCACCCTCATTAGCCTCCCTTGGCATCATGGGTGCCATGGAAGAGGGAAGGGAAGAGGGACATCTATCCCACTCCCATTACATTGGAGAGGGAGGGAGTGCATCCCACTCCTCCTTTTTCATATTGTCGGAGCTATGGGAGGGGGGAGAGGGATTCATGTCCCTCTCTTGCACCCTTGGCGCTGTTGAATCCATAAGGAAGTGAGGGGGGAGGGGGTCCGTCCTTCTCCTCCCCATTGGTGCCATTTACACAGTGGAGGGGAGGGCGCTCCCATCCCTCTCCTCATAAAGCCATCAGACTACATGAGAGAGAGGGGCTAGGGGGAAAATGCCCCCTTTCCTCCCCTTAGGTGAGTTGGCCCACGTGAGAAAAAAAGGAGAGGGAGAATGTCCCTTTTCCTCCCTTAGGGTGATCGGCCCGCATGAGAGGGGGGAGAGGGAGAACGCCCCCTCTCCTCCCCCTAAGGTTTGTGAGCCCATATCAAAAGGGGGGAAGGAAGAGAACGTCGCATCTCCTCCCCTTTCGGCTAACGGCTTCTGTGAGAGAAGGGGAAGGGACAGAACACCCCTTCTCCTCCCAGTAGGGCCATTAATCCATGGTGAGGGGGACCGGGAGAATCGCTCCCCACTCTTCACATTGTTGAAGTGTTTGGGTTGTACTTGTTGAGCTCGACTTATCAGGCTATGAGATGCAAGCTTACTTACATGGGTAGGTATTTTGCAACTTGTTTGTGTCGAGCTCTGAGCTGGTCCTCACTGTGTTTTGGGTGGTGTTTGGCTCGTCAATGTCTATGCTTATCGTGCCACATCTAGGACAATAGGTCTTAGCATTATTTTTTCATGTTCTACACTACGCCAACAACTAGAGTTACTTCATTGTGTTCTAAACACCCTTTTTTTCTTTCACAAAACCTTTTGCTGTGTTATGAGTGTAAGAGCAGTGACTGTTTTATGACTATTTATGGAACGAAAACGTAGGCCTCTACAATTGTTAGTTAAAGGAGGCCAAGTGACTAGTTGCCAAATTCATTTTGGTAGAAACACATCACGTCAAAATGGATACTGTTGGCCAAAGGCATATTTGTAATCATGCAAAATAAAACTTTATCATTCCACGTGGCATAGTCACATGGAAACAGGACCCTAGTTACTACAAAAGTGGAGGAAGAGTGACGCAATGGATCTTCCATCACGGCAATCACGTTGCCCTTCATCCACATGAACCTTTTTTTCGACGTTTGGTTTGATGCGAAATCTACCATGCAAATTATTTTACGGGAGCAAACACATTGGGAGACTAGCCTTGACTCCCCAAAACACGTCATAAGTTTTTACTGACCATTGTTTTCCAAAAAATAGTCCGTAGAACAAAATAGGTATCCATGTTTGATTGATCGGAACTTCAGTGAATTACTTCTTTGTATTGCACAAGAACCATCTAGTAACCATAGCATGTTGTTATAACGCTCTTACTTGTCACTTGCCTCAAGGATGAGCATGAACTTGTCGATATGAAATCATTAATGATTCCTCATGTGTTTAAAACATATCAAGTTGAGGGAAAAAATGGTTCATGGTTTTAACTTTTACATGTTCAAATCTCTCATGTAGTGTTTTTCGAAAATAGACATCAATTCTATTTAACATCTTTTGCTTGATATGGCACAATCTGCGATAAACAATTATGTTTTGGATTCAGCATTCACATTTTGTCCATACATGTCTCAAGTGACATGCTTGTACTATCAGATAGCTTTTAGATGTTTTGTTTTGATGTTTTACAACCCCAATAAGAAGATTTGATAGAAAAGATGTGTAGTGGTCATGCAAGTTGCGATCGGAGAAATTGCTTCAATGTGGTTCAAGAGAATGTGTTTTTTAAACAAAGTGCATGGGGGATTTTGGGTAATTTTGATATTTTTTTTGTATAATGCATTCATAATGGATGTATTTAAAACATTGTTAACGTGGCACATGTTTTACTAGAGTATTATGCAAAGTTTTTTTTTGCAATACCAACCTTATTAAAGGAGAAAAATAGAACAAGATACCTTGAGGATTAGATAAATCTTTAACTGTTACCTCTTTGTAGTCTTTTGACACATGTTTGACCTATTCATGCTATTCTATATGTAATGAGCCTATTGTGTGCAACAATGTGGCAAAAAATAGTTCATTTTCCCTTTTGAATTTTTGGCATTTGCATCTGGATTTAATTTAAGTATGGTTGTTTAATATAATTGTGTTTGAAGTCCAGAGGACAACCATATGGCTATCTGGCTCGATGAGATACTGTACTGATCCTTCAATTCACTCAACGTCTTGGACCACATTAAGTTCTTTTCAATTTCACTCAAAAAAGTGCATTTTGGATTGAATGAGGTAGCTGTCTATCCCTGCATTGGAATATATAGGTGGTAGTTTGATTCACCCACTACTCAGGTCCACGATGCCTACAATCCTTTTTTAGTTCTCAATCCGACGGTCGATTACACATGTGAACTCGTTGACTGCCATGTGCTCGCTCAAGGCCTCAATGTAGTGCATGTTGGACCTCTCTCCACAATGGGGCCTTGTGTGATGCCCATATGACCCTTGTTTTAAACTAATGAGAACCAAAAATCCATAGGCGGATTCCCATAAGAGGATACTCGAATTTTAGGAGTGATACTTCAAGGCTCTTCACAATATATTAAGTAACATATGCCCGAATTCAAAACATTACTTTGAGCGAGTACAACACCCAGTACGGTAGGTAGCACATTTCTCAGCCGTTTTACAAGCTTACATGGATGACGTTTGGGATTCTAGTAAAAAATGCACAAAAGTTTAACATGTGGGGGAGTTTGGTCAGTTGGAATGTAACGGTCAAAGTATTCACCGACACGTTGATGTCTTTCGCACTATTGTCCTTTCTTTGGGTAAGTTGCTTGACACGCGCCGATATTGAATGAAGTGACTTTCTTTTGAGAACGCGGCACAGTGCCGCGTACTCGTGCTGCACCTAACGCCCTTGCCTTGCTGTCGAATGGAGCTTTCGTGCGAGCTTTCGTTGAGAGCGAAAAAGACACTCAAGTTGGACGGGAAGAACGATGGCGATGTATACGATGCTCAGCAACATGATGAACGGAACGAATACCGCTGCGGACCGACGATATATACGTCACGAACAGCAGGGCTGATACGGACGAAGCCAGCGACGTGCTTTCCTAGCCAAGTTGTCGGCGGCGGCTGCCGGCAATTCTTTGGCAGGCCAATTGCCGTTCTAGCGAGGACAACGCTATGTTAGCGGGTTTTTGAGAAGGTCACGGAAAAATGACGGCTGCCCGTGGGTGCAACCAAAAATGACAGCTTCTTACCGGAGTACACAAAATTGACGACATTCTGGCAGAGCATACAGATATGACGAATGTTTGGAAGAGCATACAGAAACGACGAACTTTCGGAAGGGCACGCAGATGGGACACTTTCCAAAAGAGCACTAAAAAATGACAGCTTCTCCGTCTCTCTCATTGTAAAAAGTAGAATGGTGTCGTTGTTTGGCATTTAAACGCGAGCACTGAGCGGTACCCTGGGTCACGAGGCTTGATTGAAACGGGACCCCAAAACGAAGGGTGGGTGTGACTCTCACGTTCGTTTGCTTGCGTGAGAGTCGCACCAAACTTCACGACAACTTCTAAGGAGGGCGGCCAACGAGGAGGGGAGGAGGCCTGGCGTGCCATCGCCATTGCTGACATTATTTAGGTGATCGACGGGGAGGGGGATGTCGGACAACGAGGAAGGGGTGGACGCCCGGCGACGAGGAGGGGGGGAGCGGCGAGGGAGGAGGAGGGCGGCTGACGAGGAGGGGAGGAGGCCGGGCGACGAGGGAGGGGGGGAGGGCGGCCGAAGGGGATGGGGGGGGGGGCACACGATGTGGAGGGGAGGAGGCCGGGCGACAAGGAGGAGGAGGGCGGCCAATGAGGAGGGGGTAGGGCAGTCGACGAGGAGGGGAGGAGGGCGGGCGACGAGAAAGGGGGGAGGGAGGGCGACAAGGAGGGGGAATGGTGGGTGACAAGGAGGGGGAATGCGGGCGACGTGGAGGGGGGAGGATAGGTGACAAGGGAGGGGGAGGGCGGAGGACAAGGAGGGAAGGAGGATGTAGTGTGGTGAATCCGGCATGCATGATGCCAAGGGTGAAGATGCGACATGGATGGCCACCTAGACGTAACAGGCGGAAAAAGGGATAGCTGTAGTGACTCTTTCACGACAAAGAAGGAGGCCTAAGATGTGATTTTTGGAGCAAGCAACAAGCACTCGTGGTGTACCAAGACGAAACGGTAAGGGGGTACATGCATATGCATGTCCAAATGCACTGTGTTGTAGCGTCATGTGCACATGCAATTGTCCCCTTGCATGGTTTATGTAATGGCTGTGTGTGACGGAGTTGGTTACGGCTTGGTTAGGGGTTGTGGATAGTGACGGGGATACGGAACGTCGAGGTAGTGTACGGGACATTATGTGAAAACATATTCTTTGGGAGTTGTATGTCTTTCTATGTGTATGTTTTGTTTCCATGTGTATGTGGTAGTTCTGATACGACATCTTTCACAATGGTGTGCCGTAATGTGGACGACAATAATAAGTGTCCCTTCAATGTCCGAGTTAGCCTACAAAAGAAGACACAACCGTGGGAGGTGGTGCACTTGAACACGGAGCACACTTGCGCCGCAACGACAATGAGAGGGCACCCGTCCCGGTCTGTCGAGTACGTTTCCACACTCATTGCTGGCACAATGCACACGGATATCAAAACGCCGATCACCGCACTTTGCCTTGTTGCCAAGGCTACGATTGGTGGTGGAGTGAACGTCCCGTATGACACGGTTCAACATGTAAGGAAACTTCACGAGAAGCACTTGGGAGATCTAGAGAAAGCATGGGGACTTTTCAAACCCTTCATCAAAACTGTACGTAGTCTTCACTCGTGCACTGTTACACAACGTACATTCATACACAATCAGCTATGCATATGCATGTGCATATGCATGCCCATGCATATGCATATGCACATGCACCTCCACATGCATATGCATCTGCACCTGCACATGCATATGCATATCCATCTGCATATGCACCTGCACATGCACATGCATTTGCACATGCATATGCATGTACAGCTGCACATGCGGGTGCATTTGCATATGCACCTACGCATGCACATGCATATGCGTATGCCTATGTATATGCATTTGCAAATGCTGGTGCATTTGCATATGCACCTTCACATGCACATGCATATCCTCATACATATGCATATACACCTACACATGCATATGCATTTGCATATGCACCTTCACATGCAAATGCGTTTGAAAATGCTTATGCACAGGCATGTGCACATGCACATGCATGGTGCATGTCCATGTACACATGCATATGCACATGAATATGCACATGCAAATGCACATGCATATGCATTTGCATATGCAAATGCATTTTCATATGCACCTGTACATGCACATGCATTTGCACATGCATATGCATATGCACCAACACATGCATATGCATGTGCATCTGCACCTACACATGCATATGCATATGCACCTCCACATGCATGTGCATGTCTAGGTGCATATGCATATGCATACGCATATGCACATGCACATGCGTTTGCATATGCACATGCAAATCCATATGCATATGCATATGCACCTGCAAATGAATATGCATATGCACCTGCAAATGTATTAGCATATGCATATGCATTTGCAGGTGTACATGCATATGCATATGCAAATGCATATGCATGTGCACACGAATATGCATATGCATGTGCAAATGCATTTGCATGTGCAGGTGCATATGAACTTGCATATGCATATGCATTTATAGTGCATATGCATATGCATATGCATACGCACTTGCAAATGCATATGCATATGCATATGCAAGTGCACCTGCAAATGCATATGTATATGCACCTACATGTTCATATGCATATGCATATGCATATGCACGTGCAAATGCATGTGCATTTGTACATGCAAACACATATGCATATGCACCTACAAATGCGTATGCATATGCACCTGCAAATGCATTGGCATGTGCACCACCAAATGCATATGCATATGCACGTGCATATGCACGTGCATATGCATATGCATGTGCACCTGCAAATACATATGCATATGCATATGCAAATGCATATGCAAGTGCATTTGCACGTGCATATGCATATGCATGTGCAAATGCATATGCATATGCACGTGCAAATGCACTTGCATATGCATTTGCGTATGCATATGCATATGTATTTGCAGGTGCACATGCCAATGCATTTGCAGGTGCATATGCATATGCATGTGCACCTGCAAATACATATGCATATGCAAATGCAAATGCAAATGCATATGCACCTGCAAATGCATAGGCATATGCCTATGCATTTGCAGGTGCATATGCATATGCATGTGCACCTGCAAATACATATGCATATGCAAATGCAAATGCAAATGCATATGCACCTGCAAATGCATAGGCATATGCCTATGCATTTGCAGGTGCATATGCATATGCATGTGCACCTGCAAATACATATGCATATGCAAATGCAAATGCAAATGCATATGCACCTGCAAATGCATATGCATATGCATTTGAAGGTGTATATGCATATGCATTTGCAGATGCATATGCATATGCATTTGCATTTGCATTTGCAAATGCACCTGCAAGTGCACCTGCAAATGCACGTGCATATGCAAATGCATATGCACATGCACATGCATATGCACCTGCATATGCAATGTTCCTGCCTATGCAAATGCACATGCATATGCATGTGGACCTGCATATGGACATGCAGATGCATTTGCATATGCATATGCATTTGCACCCGCTAATGCAACTGCATGTGCAAAGGCATTTGCATATGCATATGCATATGCGTATGCATTTGCACTTGCATATGCATATGCATATGCACATGCAAATGCACATGCATATGCCTATGCATATGCACATGAATTTGGCCCACTAATACAAATGCATATGCATATGCATATGCATATGCATCTGTATTTGCTGGTGCAAATGCATTTGCGTATGCATTTGTAGGTGCATGTGCAGGTCCATTTGCATGTGTGTTTGCAAATGCAAATGCATATGCACCTGCAAATGCATATGCATATGCACATGCATATGTATATCCATATGCATATGCATATGCATTTGCATTTGCAAATGCACCTGCAAATGCATATGCATATGCATGTGCACCTGCAAATACAAATGCATATGCATATGCATATGCATATGCATATGCATTTCCGTTAGCAGGTGCAAATGCATATGCATATGTATATGCATAGGCATATGCCTATGCATTTGCAGGTGCATATGCATATGCACCTGCACATGCATATGCATGTACAGGTGCATATGCATATGCATATGCAGGTGCATATGCATATGCATGTGCAAATGCATGTGCATGTGCACCTGCATATGCAAATGAAAATGCATATGCATATGCATGTGCACATGCATATGCATATGCATATGCAGGTGCATATGCATATGCATGTGCAAATGCATGTGCATGTGCACCTGCATATGCAAATGAAAATGCATATGCATATGCATGTGCACATGCATATGCATGTACAGGTGCAAACGCATATGCATATGGATATGCCTTTGCATATGCATATGCATATGCGGATCCATTTGCATATGCACCTGCACATGCACATGTGTTTGCACATGCATATTCATATGCACGTGCACTTGCAGATGCATATGCATATGCACATGCAAATGCATGTGCATGTGCACGTGCAGGTGCATATCCATATGCACCTGCAGATGCCTGTGCATGTCCAGGTGCACATGCACATGCATATGCATATGCATGTGCATTTGCACCTGCACGTGCACGTGCACATGCATATGCATGTGCATATGCTTAGTCAAATGCATGTGCATATGCAGGTGCAGCTGCATATGCATATGTACCTAGAGATGCATGTGCATGTCCAGGTGCACATGCATATGCATATGCATATGCAGGTGCATATGCATATGCATATGCACCTACAAATGCATATGCATATGCACCTGCAAATTCATAGGCAAATGCATATGGACATGCACCTGCATCTGCATATGAATATGCATATGCATTTACATATGCACCTGCATATGGATATGCATATGCACCTACACATGCATATGCATATGCATGTGCAAGTGCACATGCATATGGACATGCAAATGCATTTGCATGTGCACTTGCAAATGCATATGCAAATGCATAGGCATAGGCATGTGCACCTGCAAATGCAAATGCATATGCGTATTCATTTGCATATGCATATGCACATGCAAATGCACATGCATATGCAATTGAACATGCAGATGCATATGCAAATGCATATGCATATGCATATGCATATGCATGTGCACCTGCAGATGCATATGCATATGCGTATGCATATGAACATGCATTTACACTTGCATATATAAATGCATATGCATATGTATATGCGGATGCATTTGCATATGCACCTCCACATGCACCTGTATTTGCACATGCATATGCATATGCACCTGCACATGCATTTGCATATGCATATGCATATGCATATGCACATGAAAATGCATGTTCATGTGCAAGTGAAGGTGCGTATGCATATGCACCTGCACATGCATGTGCATGTGCAGGTGCAGGTGCACATGCATATGCATATGCACATGCGTATGCACATGCATTTTCATTTGCGTATGCATTTGCACATGCATATGCATATGCACCTGCAAAGTCACCTGCTAATGCATATGCATATGCACCTGCAAATGCATATGCATATGCATATGCATGTGAAAATGCATATGCACATGCAATTGCACATGCATGTGCACATGCATATGCATCTACATATGCAGGTGCGGATGCGTATGCATCTGCCTATGCATATGCATGTACACATGCATGTGCATGTGTAGGTGCATATGCACATGCAAATGCACCTACATTTGCATTTGCACCTGCACATGCATGTTCATATGCAGATGCATATGCAGATGCATATACATGTCCACACGCATTTGCATAGGCATATGCATATGCATCGGTGTATGCATGTGCATATGTATTTGCACCTGCTTATGCATGTCCATATGCATCTGCAAATGCATATGCATATGCATTTGAATATGCTTATGCAAAGAAGTTGCATGATGTGTACTTCGTGAAGATCATCCAACAGGACCTAGAGGCTTTAGGAGATGTAGAGAGTGTTCAAGGACATTTCCATCGCGCGTTCATCATCCCTGGTGCGGCAAAGAACGTGGTAAACTGTGGGAGACTGTTTGTTGCAGTTGACGCTAAATTCATGAAAGGCAATGAGAGTGGCGTGTTGTTGATGGAAACCACCTTGGATGCCAAAAACCACATTGTCCCACTGATGACGGCATTAGTGCCTTGTGAGGACAAGGAGAACTGGACCTGGTTTGCAAAGAAGTTGGGAGAGACGTTTGGGATCTTACGGGACCAAACCGTGGTCATTGTGTCAGATACACACATAGGCATCATTGATGCCGTGCGCGATGAGCTGCCGACGGCAAAACATGTTCATAGTGCATGGCATTTTGGAAAACTGTGAAGGATCGATACGGTGTTGGAGCCCAAAGAGTTTTTTGGAAGCTTGTATATGCACAGACTAGAGAGGAGTGGGAAGCAGCTATAAAGGAGATGGATGCTCGAGAGAACATGAGGAACTGGCTGCCGAACATTGGAGCTCTCTACACTTTCCCCTTCCTCGATTCGGTCATGTCACCTCAAACATCACGGAAATCTTGAACTATGCAGCGAGAGGCGTACGTACCCTACCTCCTTTCCATTGCTTTGTCGGGGTGTGGGATTATTGGCAGGGTTTGATAAGTGCAAGACGTTGAGAAGCTCAGGTTTATAGTGGGGAGCTAGCCCCAAAGGCACAAGAAATGTACAACCGGCAATTGGAATTGGTGTCTGGGTGTGTATTGAGAAACGAGGTGGTACCGGATTGTCGAGCAGTTGTGACAAGGAAAAAATATGGGTCAAAGCCGCAGATCGTGGATCTTGACAAAATGTCATGCACGTGCGGGGTGTATTAAGAGCATCTCTTCCCCTGCGCCCATGCGGCAACATACCTGTTGCATGTCCATGGGAAGAAAGTCAGCGATGTGTGCCACCCGGCAAACCTTGCATCGTCTTGGAATTTAGGGGTACAGTGGTTCCCTCCCTCCCATAATGTGCAAGGAACTAGTGCCACAAGATGGGTTTTGCACCACCAATGCCCAAGGAGAAAGAGGCTAGAAGGCCTCCTACAGCTCGGAGGGAGGCAAACAAGGCCAAGTACTATAGGAAGAGAAGGTGTTTTGCGTACAACCCATAGGGTCATGTAGAACGTGATTTTCCATGGCGACTTCCTCATGGAAGTCGGCCTGCAAGTGTTGCAACGGGGCATCAACAACATGTGCGGCGATGACATCAACGTCGCACAACATCAACAACGGGTGAAACCTCCACCTCACCTAAAACGGCAACACCCATAGCTGCAACTGGAACCCTCACTACAACCAGAATGCATCCTCCAGCAGTACCCTCCATAGCAACCCCTCCCCCACCAGCATCGAGGGGACATGTTCTAACACCGGAAGCTCTCCTTGTGGAGCACCAATGCCTCCATAAGATGTTGAGCGACCATTCAAAGGTGTGTACAAAATGACAATTCTACCTCATCAACTCAACACCCACCCACTTGTTGGAGCTGGAGGAGAGAGGGAGCCTTGGAGCAGCAAACATGTGGTACTGGAAGGACATCAATTGTGCTGAAGAATGGTTGTTGAATCAATCAAAATGATGGAGTACATATAGAGCTAGAGCTTGGGCAAGTCAGCCCTCTCACAAGCCACACCACTTAGCCATGGAGGCTACGACTCACACACTAGAGTCCATAATCTCACACAAGAGAGGAAATCAGCCTAGGAATGAGGCTGTCCACTCACACACGACCTAGAGAGCTAGAAAATGCTCTCATGGCACACTCCTAGTGGTCATACAACCCACAATCCCATGGAGAATCGCCATGTGTCCATGGCTAGCACACAAGGATCTCACCTCATGTAAGAAGTAAGGAGAGGTACCTTTTTCCTAGTCAGCACACTCTGACAAGGCAACCCAAGAGTCTAGGACCCTTTTTGGATATATCCCCCATCAGGTCTTGACCCTGGACCTCTTGCCTTTTTTTTTCTCAGGCTAAGGGATGGAGCCATCGCCCATGGTCACCCAGACACCGGCGGTCGATGACCCCGGAAACTTAAAAAATTCATATCTCCCAATCCGACTGCTGGATCGGCCTGAAACTTGGACCGCAGACAATTTGCCACCCGATCTTTTCAATGGTGAAGTCAGATTGACAATTGGAGTAGGAATCTGGTAGTTTCCTGGAACTTGCTCCTGTGGACCTGAAATTGAGCCTGGTGGCCCCTTTTCCAACACCACTAATCATTTCTTTGTCTGTTTCAAGCAATTTCAAGTTTACTGTGACGTCAAATGAATTGTCTTGTTTGTCATGTGCAATGTCTTGAAAATTGCTTCCTCTTATGCCCATCATACACCATGACCATGTACACTTGGTCACATGCCGATGCACTTGTACCACGCTCTTACACAGTACTTCGCATCATGTTAAGCCTGTCTCCCACTCCCTCCCCCCTCCACCCCCATGTCTTGGTTGTGAAGACCCGAGCATCGTGGTACCAGGAATCAAGAAGAGGGGTGGTACAAAGACAGCCCGAGAACAAGCAACCCCGTCCACAACAGCAGGGAAGCAATTGGGAGGGACGTTCGGAACCTCCTCAGGATGTACCAATAGAAGATCAACCTGTTGTGGAGCAGAATACAACAGAACGGTGTCCAACGGAGGAGCATACCACGGGGGAAGATGTAGTGAATGAGCAACCAACATTGGCAGATCCTGTGCATCGAGTCCCTGATATGGATCCTCTGTCACAAACAACCAACAAGGAGGGAGGACCTTCTGTAGGACTAAGACAAGAGGCACATCGGCTATACCCTGGGGGATACTTTTGATGGGTGGTGAGAGTAATGGAGCAATAGTGACGACGTGGATGAAGAAAGGGAAAGACAAGTGTGGAGCCAAGGGTAGGTATGGTAGGTACTGGAAGTGAAGGGGTGGTTGAGGAGCGTGCGGTGCGTGATCAACAATGGCAAGCTCGCCAACAAAGCGTAGCTATCATGCATTCGCGACGTATGGACAGGCCGTAGATTCCATAGACGCGTGCATAATGAGTTTTTTTCCACCATGTCCATTGATCTCCCAACGTACAAACCTCGTGGTGACACATCTTTACAGAGCACATAACGACTTGTCATGTGTTGATGCATTACGGTACTTGTGGTTGTTGAACACGTGCCATGTTAGTTGCATGCGGATCATCAATGTGTTGGGTAAGTCAATGCGAGATGAAAACCGGTAAGTCAATGTTAGACTTCATTTTCACCTTCATGAGATTGGAATATTGGGTTTGTTTCATGGCCTAAACCCTTCAGAGGACAAGAGTGCAATGTTTTAATCTAGGCGCCTCATGCATGTAATTGAGACATTACGGTGGATACCTTTGTAATATCAATGTAAATGTACAAGGAACTGCCTTCGTCCATTGCAATGAATATTCAACATACATGGTTTAGAGGTCATCTGAGAGTTGTCATGTATGAAATTCACTTAATCCCACGCCATTCCTAGCACCAACCCTAAAAGAATGAGAAGCATGAAGAAAAATAATGACCCTTCTTAACGACACATAAGAAGGGGTCTGTAGTGAAGAAAACATGTTTTAAAGCTGTAAGCTAGGGGGTTCATTATGATGTGCACGTTGAAATGCACAACATGTGAAAATTTGACATTGATCGATGTGTGAAAATTTACGTCTTCTAGGTTTTTTGAAAAAGTGTCATGTTTGGGTGCTCTTACATAGTGTGTCATTTTGACTGCCCCCTCCAAAAACAATGCCATTTTAGTGTTTCTGACAAAGAGTGCGGAGTAGAAGGGGGAGAAGGAAACTTCAAGCGACAGATTGAATGGTAAGGAAATCCGAGGACACCTTTTGTCGAACTGAAAAGACCATATGCGATGTTTCAAAACCTCGCAAAAGAAAGACACTTCAGTATTACAGTGAGAGAAATATGAGAATAGACACACATTCTATGTAACTGTTTTGATGGACTGTATGCTCATGTGGCGAAACCACAGAGAAGCTGACATGTTTGAGTGCCCTTTTGGAAACTGTCACATCTACTTTTTGTTCTTTTTTGTGTGCCCTTCCGAAAGTTTGTCATTTCTGCGTGCTCTTCCAAAAAGTCGTCATGTTTGCGTGCCCTGCCAGAATGTCGTCAATTTTGCGTGGCCCGCTATGAAGTTGTCATTTTGGTGTGCACCCACAGGCAGTCGTCATTGTTGCATGATCTTTTCAAAACCCCGCTAAAATTGTGTTTTCCTCCTCTCTAGCAAGAAACACAAGACAGGAAATTAGTAGGGGACATCGCTAACCGACAAGTAAACGACCCGATGCTTGACAAAGAGGGAAGTGTACATGAATTGTAGCCAGATCGTTCCAACATCTCAATCGTAAGTGGATTGTAAAATCAGCAACGAGCAAGAACACAATCCATTACATCCGATATGGTCAGTGGACCTTGGACTCTAGTTACAAACTCTGAAAAAGAGCAAAAAGTTGAAAGTCTTGGGCTTCCGCAGTCACATAGTGGACATTCACACACCTCTTTTGCCGAAACACACAAAACATAAACTCACGATTGAACCCAGCTTTGACATAATCCCATTTACCAAAACCGGCTTAATTGAAGAAAAGAATGTGTACCGCAAACTACTGGCGATGGATGTTAGAACGGAGACGTTGGGGCACTCTTGTCTGCAAGAACATGTTGCTACCTTGCCAGTGCAAAAACAAACCATGAACAGTTCTGTAAGCAAACCACAAGTAAAAAAATGAAACACCATTTAACTCCCTTCATAAATTGACGGAGACAATGAGATATCCTGAGACACAACGTGGTTTTCTGGCCGAAGGGCCATGGTTCCCACAACGATGACGTTGAGGGAACATATACTCCAGCCTATGGAGTAACGTCTGGGAAGACGCATCGCGTTGATCCGTCATCTACGCGCGGACAACAAAACCTCCTTAAGACTATAGAAACAATGAATGAAGCACGGTTTCACATAATGAAAGGTTTGCAAAGAAAAACATAAAGTAATACGGTTGAACGTGGATCACGAAAACAAACATCGCACTCACAACTGCTTTGCATTAGTAGGCACACATTTGACAGGGTTGTCATAGGGCTATAGCGTCTGATCGTGACCAACGTTCAAAGTACGTCCTTAGTTGTTTGCTTCAATGGTTGACAACATAGGAAAGCGTGAAAAGACAAAGCCGTCACGCATAAGAGGTCGATAATGTTTCCACAAATATTCTTGAACGAGTAAATCACACCGTCCTCTTCATATGTACAATCCTATAATGTCTACAGTCCTCATGTCCCATGCCGTCTTCATATTGTTGATTGCTACAACGTATTTCAAATAATGCCTTCAGTGGCATTTCAGACCGCCCAAAAATACAGCGTGCATCTGGAGTAGCAGAGTGCGACGATCTTTGATCTGCTTTCCGGGAAAATGTCAGGGTTACTAGCGCCTTGGTGTAAACGTCAAAGACCCCTTAAGATGGTGTCCAGCTGGAGCCGCAAAATGTGATGTTGAGGCCGCACAATGTGATGTTGAGGCCGCGGAGTGCGGTAGATATAACGCTACCGTAATGAGTTGAGTGCATTT
>SZWC01011240.1:0-11805 GCA_023375785.1 Penium margaritaceum
TATATCTATATCTATATCTATATCTATATCTATATCTATATCTATATCTATATCTATATCTATATCTATATCTATATCTATATCTATATCTATATATATATATATATCTATATCTATGTCTATATCTGTATCTATATCTATATCTGTATCAGATTGTTTCGGTCGTGCACAGTCATCGACTGCAATTTCGAGTGTTGTCGCTGCATGTCACGTTTCATCTCCTGTACGTGTTTCTTGTGGTTTCTAGATCCTTGACTCAGGAGCCACTCACCACATGACTTGTTCTTGTATCGCTTTTGTGTCGTTGGGGCCTGTCGGGGGCTTCCGTTTTATCTGTATCAGTTGAGGATAGATGCTGCCTGTCCAGGATGTTGGTGTCGTGCAGTTTTTGGTGCCTCCGGTGACATCTTCTTGCCTGATGTCCTATATGTGCCTGTACTTGAAGTGAGTCTACTGTCGTTCACTACCATTGAAGATCAGGGTATGGATTTTTTTGTCTCGGTTTGTGGGTACCGTTTTATTGCAGTTGTCTGGAAGGTGTCGCACTTCGTGGCATTTGTTGTGATAAACTATATTGTGTCCATCGGTTTGCACCTAGCGCATCCGGTGTTGCCGTATCTCACGCCGATGTCACTCCTACACTTTTTGCTCTGCATACATGGTTGCTTCATCGTTATCTCTTCCATGTGAGCACCACTGTAATTCATAACCTACTATGCCATCAGCCTCCCACTGGCCTGGATGCTACCACTTTCTCCGCTCCTTGCATTGCAGACTACACGGATTGTGTGCGAGGTAAAATGCATCGTTCTCCTTTCCCCGTATCCACATCTCCCACCCATGAGCCTCTCGCTCTTATCCATGCTGATGTCATGGGACCTTTCCCAGTCGAGTTTTTTGGGTGGCGGTCGTTATTTCCTATGTGTGACTGATGACTATTCCCGCTTCCATTTAATTTTTCCCCTCTGTCTGAAGAGTGATGTCGGTCCCATAATCGAGTCTGGGCTTGTCCAGGTAGAGCGTTTTGACCAGCGTAAGCTGTAGGTGTCTCGTTCCAATCGTGGTGGTGAGTTCATTGGACCCAACTTGCATTATCTTACATCGGTTGGTGTCAGGCTTGAGTCATCTGCCCCCTATACCCCTTAGTAAAATGGCATTTATGAAAGTTGGAATTGTACACCATGCTGATGGGGTTTACATTATGCTGGTCGAGTCGGGCTTGTCCGAACCTTTCGCTTATGAGGCCATGAAGTACATGACTAGGGTATGGAACTAGGTTCCTCATAGGAGCCTTCCACACCACGTCACTCCGTACAAATGCTGGTACCGCCGTCACGCAGACTTGCGCCTTGCGCGGGTTTGAGGGTATGTCGCCGGAGTCTGGCTCCCTGAAAACCAGCACGATGGGATGCTCTTCCTGCGTGGGCGTATGTGACTGTTCCTCGGTGTCTTGCTACAGTCCAAGGCATGAAATTTTCTGGGACCCAGAGACTCATCCTGTCATTGATTCATATGAGAATCTCTTCTTCGAGAGCAAGTTTAGTCGCGACATTATCCATCGTGTCCCCTCTTTTGACCTTGTTCCGCATTTGGCTGACAGCTCTTGGACCAACTGGCCCTTGGACGGCTCTCCACACTCCCTTGTACCTCCCATCTCGTTTGTGCCCCCATCTCCCTGCCAGGGTCCATTTTGGTACCCCCATCTCTATCGCTCCCTACGTCATTGCCTGCATTGGCAGCACCTGCATTGTTGCCTATCTCATTGCCTGTGTCCACATCCACCTCTTCATCTTCATCCATGCCTGTTTTACTGCCCGTGTCATTACCTGGTGCTATCTCTTTTTCATCACCAGCATCATCGCCTGCGTCTTCACCTGTGTCATCGCCTACGTCATATAGCGACTCTCGACTTCACCCTGATCCCTTGCTGGCTCCTTCCGAAGCAGACCCCATTGCTCCTCTTCTCTTGTCTGTCCTTGCCCCGTATAATCAGGCTCCAGGTTGTTGCCTACGTCCCTTGCACTCCTCCTCTCACTCTGTCCCCTCTATTGGTCGTTCTGTGTCCGATCATCCATCTGTTCTGGCCTCAACCCCTCCCAGTGACCAGCCAACTCCTGCCACCAGACAGCATGTGCTTGGTCTGGCAGTGGCTGTTGTGCGACCCAAATGAGTAGTTGCCTATTCCTTGATCATGGACGATTTTTTCCGTGCTATTGCAGTCGCAGATTCTGGTCCTGCTGTGTCTCATGCCTCTATCACTAATGCACTCTCCACGCATGGCAGCACGATTCTCCCGCCAGTTCTAGACACCGTCCGCCAAGCTGGCTCTGTCCTAGATGCTTGGCCTGATGCCCCGTGAGTATGCATTGCAAACGGTCACACTCAATCTCCATGCGTCTACGCCTATGATGCCTGCTGGGAAGAGGCTTTTGAAGACCAATGACCATGTGTAGTTAGAGGAGCAGGTCGACGTCAGGACCTACCTTCAGGTCATCAGATCTCTGATGTTTCTTGGCACTACCACAGGTGCCGAAGATGCATTTACAGTCAACTTCTTCTCCCAGCGCTCCCGTTGCCTCCATCTTCATGCGGTGTTGTGTATCGTCCACTACGTCATATTGACATCTCGTCTTGGCTTGTGTTTTTGCGCATAACCCTTTGTCGTTGTTGATAGATACACAGACAGTGATTGGAACAAAGATTGTGACGTGTGCATTCAGTCAGGTTGTATCTTCCTCATCAGTGACACCGCGGTTTGTTCAAAGATCAGAAAGCAAGGTTGTGTTGTGTGCAGCTTGATTGAGAATGAGTATGTCCCTCTAGGTGCGGGTGCCTGTGAGAACCTTTGGTTGTGACATCTCATGCAACAGTTGTGCCTGATTGGAGTTGACACCCGTCATCAGCAGGCTGACTTCCTCACCAAGACGCTCTACAGTGGGAAGTTCAAGGTGACAATGGATGCTGTTGGTTACCAAACTCTCCGCGCTGATCCGGTTGATGTGTCTCCATCTCATCCCATTTTATGGCCTTAGTTCTACCTATGTGTCATCCGTTTCAGCATTATTGTGGCTCTTTGCTGCCTCTCATGGCTCGTTGTCGACTGTTTGTGCCACGTGTGCGATTATGGCATCTGGACCTACGGGTCATGGGGGGGATGTTGCGATGTCCGTCTTGGTGACCTCTGGACTTGACGCCATTCACATGCAGCCAAGCTACAGTGGTGGATGGCTATTTTGATGGTCTCAGCTTTATCATGTGCATCCCTATGTGCACACAAGAATTTTCTCGGTAGCCAGTTCTTGAGGGCCATATTCTCGGCAACATCACTTCTGACCTTTGTCAGCTTAGTTTTGTAGGGCTCATTTTTTAGCTTCTGTTGCTTCTTTCGCTTTGTCATTCCGCCACCCGAGTGACCCGTATTGTTTCCGGTTCTGTCCAGTCATTGTTTGGTAGATAGTTTCTTGGACTTTTCCATAGGGCAGCTATTGCGCAGTTTTCACACAGGCTGGCCAGGCCAAGGGTGGAGGATATACCCCTCTCTATCACTCATTCTTAAACTAACTCTTATGTTTTCAAGCATATCTTTGCCGTCTCTCATCCTAACTCAGTGTCGCCTGTCCCGTTGTAACACACACCATGTCCTCTCTCACATTGAAAGCAGCTAAGAGGATTGTGACATCTCCTCTCTCACAGGTACGACAGTAGCAACATTATCTGCTACTGTATATACTCTCATCGGCCGTGCTACAGCCACTACAGAGGTCTTCCTCACATCAGCATCTCACGCAACTGCCTATGCACATCGCCGCTGTGGTTACATGATATCAGGAGTATTCACGGCTATTGTGCACACTCTTATCGGCCGTGCTAAGACCACTACAACATTGTTTCTTGTACCTGCATCTCACGTAGCTGCTCTTGCACACTTAGCGGCAAGTGCAGTAGCATCTACCGCGGCTGCACGCGCACATGTCGGCCGGGCTACGGCCATTGTAGCCGCATCTCACGGAGCAGCCCACGTGCATCTTGGCCATGGCTACGGGGACAGCAGCTACGTTCATTGCAGTGGCTCACTTTCACATCGGCCAAGCTGTGGTCATTGTAGCCGCATTCCACGCAAAGGCATGTGCGCATCTCAGCTGCTGTTACGGCAACAATATTAATATTTACTGTAGCTTCCCGAGTCTGCTTCGGCCGTGCTACGGCCACAACTGGAGCATCTCTTGGTGCCTGCCAATTCTGAACACGAATATGTTGGCTGTGTTACCATCATTAGAGCAGCAGCAGCAGTAGGGGCAGCATCAGCAGCAGTAAAATTTGCCTTCCATCACTTTGATATACGACTGTCCTGCAAGGCACCCAGCGCATTGGTGTTTCCTCTTGATAGAGACCCTATCTCGACTTCACCCATGGCCGTGCTGGAGCACGACCTTCTTGATGAAAAGATAGAGTACTACAAGGAGAGGGCTGAGCAAGAGTTGTGGTCGAACGTTCACCGCAACAGTCCAGGGTATCATCCCGGTGAAGATTACGATCCTGGCGAGCATGACGAGTGGGAGGATGCCATGGTATACGTGAAATAGTTTCAGTCTGCTGCCAACAACTCAGCGACGGCACATGATGCACCAGCCATGGGGTCACTACGTGATAACCGACCTCCTCAATCTCAAGTAAGGCCACCATTTTCCCATAGGACTCGTCACCAGTGCCAAGATGTTGTCCCTTGAGGAACAGCACCAGCGGCTGCGGAAGAAGCACCTTGAGCCCCTGTTCCACGCTATGCAACTTCTCCAGCTGTATCCACCGTAGAGTTAGCTACATCTTCTTCACCTGATATCTTGTCTGCACTACACATTGCACTTGTTTCAAGTGCTGTTGTTGCTTCCACTTTTGCTGCCACTACACATGCTGCACGTGCACCTGCCAATACTACTGTTGGTAGAGCCATTCAGATGTACACTAGAGCATCAATTGATCAAGCTCCTCTCATAGCAGTTGCTGTCAACGACGTTACTCAGGTTTTAGCTGTAGCATACATGGTAGCATCAGCAGCAGTGGCAGCTGCAACAGCAATTTCTAGTGTTGTGACCTCCATCCATGCTTCCAGTACACATGCGTCAGCGTTGCCATCCTCATCATCATTGACGACTCGTCACATTAAGCTGTTGGTTTTGATAGTTGCAGCCATATCCACTCTCACAGCTATCTCGTTGATAGGAGTATCCTGCCTCTTCATCTCCATATCTGCCACTGTTGCAGTTGTGGCATCCTCAACAGCAGCTGCTCTTACTCCTTTGTTCTCACTACGCCGCCAAGCCTGGTGAGCCTGGCTTCCTCTCTTACGCGTGCCCCTTCTGTAATCCATCTACGTTGGCGTGTTTGTGTTTCCAGGTTTGTTGCCTTGTAACAGAGCCCTGACACACAAATCACACATATCCCACGTCCATTGGAACAAGGGAAACTCTGCCAATTTTTTTTTGGTCGGGTCACGTCGCCAACATCATGCAGGTCAATGACGATCAATGTGCTGCCTAGCAAGCTCAGCTGCAGTGTGAGTGCATTGTCTTGCAATTTGCACTCTGTGTGCAGCGCACTGTAGATTAAAATCTACGAGCTGAACAAGCTGGTCAAGAGACCTTTGCAAAGCACATAACTGACTTGGTTCTTAACTGCCTTCAGTCCACATTACGTGGTACGCCTTCTGCCGCCTCTGCTGCTGGCATTGCTTCTGCCTTTTCCACATCACCTACTTCTGCATCTGCCACTGTTGGCTCTACCTCCTCGGATCATCTCGCAGTCGCAGCAACCGCCGGTGCAGCCGCTACCAAAGCACCAGCATCACCAGCTCATCACAAGCATGACTGCGACTCCAATCCACCTCACTTCACTTTCAATATTACCTTCTACTCTTGGGAGGTCCGCTTCACTGCTTGGGCACAAGGCAAGTAGCTCTGGGATTCTACTAGGAGCCAAACCCCTCTGCCAATCCTCCCTTTGTGCCCGTGGAATCTGAGTCTGCCCATGCTGTGCGTGCCCTCATTCGTGCTAGACCCAAAAATCTCACTGACAAGATCCGGTCATACTATGTAGGCACATCACACCTGCTGACCTGGTTGGCGCTTGCGTGCTGATCAAGTGTTGTACAACCGTGACTGGGCATGCAGCCCAGAGCATCCTCGCTGTCCAATTCAACACGCTCTCTATGTGTCCAGATGAGAGTGCCGATGCCTATTGGGCTTGTAGTCTACGCTTGCTACGTGACCTGGGCAAGGCCGCTTTTTGACAGCATTCTACTGTTCTCTCCATAGTAAACGGCCTCATCTTCGAGCTATCTGACGTCTTTCGAGAGGTAAAAGCCTTCAAGCTTGAGCGCTTGGCCATTGTCTCTGTCCCTGCCGATGTACCACCAGGCATTGCTACCTTCTGAGAGCTCACCTCCCAGATCCTCACTGATTGGTAGAGCTTGCTGCAGAACAAGCGTATCCATCTCGTAGCAGTTACAATAGCCGCCACTGCACTTCCCTCTTCATCTGCCTCAACTGCTGCCTCATCCTCCACCACCTCCACCATGACAGCTATGTCTCTAGTCTCCCACGGGAGTAATGGAGGTGGTGGCCGTGGTAAGGGCAAAGGGAAAGGTGGTACCGCAGGTGGCGATGGAAAAGGGAGGACACGGTAAAGGCTGGGATTCTGACATCACCACATCTTCGTCATCCTCCTCCAACAAAGTCATGTGCTAGAACTGTGGTGCCACTGGCCACACCGTAACCAAGTTTGCGGCACCACCCGACGATGCCCATCTTGCATCCGCCATGCATGCGGACTGGACACCCTCCTCAAGTGGTGGTGGTGGTACTTCTCACACTTGTACCTAAGCTGGATCCTCTAGCCATCATTCTTCATCCTCTCCATCCGCTACCACCTACAGCACCACCATGCCTTCACCACCACTGCCATATCCTTGGGGATGGCCTCCAGGATTCGGCGGTCCAGTCTACTACAGGCCCCCTTGCGGGTCCTACTCACCTCCATCCTGGGCATCGTCCACCTACACCTCTCGGCGCCCCTCTCGAGGCTTTGTCATCACCCCTGATCCACCTGACGACAAGCGCCAGCTGGACTATTTCCTTTCTCATGCATTTCACCAGAGACACCTCCAGGGAGGTGAGAGTGTGTGCTTGGTTGAGGGGACACTTTGGTGCGATTTTGACAACAGTCTTCGTGGTCCGTCATCGGGTCATGTTCAGGGATGTTCCACAGTTGAGGGATGTTCCATAATTCAGTTGAGCCTTGACGTGCTGTACGTGCCTGCTCTTGAGCTCAGTCTTCTCTCTCTTATGAATCTCAATGACGAGAGGATGGAATTCTCCTCTAGCCAAGGTGTTGTATCTGTGATGCACTGCACCACTAGCCATGTTCTGCTACGTGGCAAGTGTTGTGATTATTTGTATCGCTTGTTGTCATTAGAGCCTCATCCCAATACCACCGTCCTTGTTCATGTCGTACGCTCCCTCTCTCCAGTGCACGTATAGTTGTTACACCGCTGCCTCTGTCACATCCACAATGCTGATATTGATAGTTTTCTACGTGACCAGCCTGCTCATGGTCTTGATGCCTCCACATTTCCCGCCCTTTGCTCTACTCACTGCCTCGACTACGCTCAAGGCAAAATGCGCCATTCTCTATTTTCCACTTCTGAGTCGCGCATGTCCTACCCCCTTGACCTCTTGCACGCTAACGTCATGGGACCCCTTGCCCATGATGCACTTGGAGGAGGTTGGCCGCTACGTCCTCTGTCTTACTGATGACTTCTCTAGCGTGTGTTGGGTCTTTGACCTCCATCAAAAGAGTGACGTCTGCTCCACTATTGAGTCCTGGCTGCCCAAGGCCAAATTGGCCAGTGGTCGTCGTCTAGAAATCTTTCATTGTGAACATGGTGGAGAGTTCATGGGATCCACTGCTCGCTTCTTGTCGTCTTGCAAGGTGTGTATGGAGCCTTCCACTCCTTACATATTCAACAAAACTTGAACACTGGAACCATACGCTTGCTGACGGTGCCCATACTCTTTGTAGTGCCTCTTCCCTTCCTCCTCTCTTTCCTTTTGAGCCCATGTCATACATGACCTGGGTTTAGAACCGTGTCCCACACAGTCCTCTCCCTCGTCACGTCACCCCCTTTGAGCGATGGAATGACCAGCGCGTTGACCTGCATCTTGTGTGCCTCTGGGTTTGCTTTTTTGTCGTCTGGCTGTCTGAGGACTTTGGGATGGCAAACTTAGCCCCTGCACCCGCCTCTACATCTTCCTTGGTGTCTCGGCCATGACCAAGGCCTGGTGTTTCTGAAACACTGACCGGTTCCATGACGCCCTCGTGGCCTGTCCAGAATCCCACCACCCTCTTCTCTCTCATCGTTTTATCACTTTGGGGGAGGGTGTCTGCCCCAGTCTTCGGTCTTTGGATGTCACCTTCCTCCCATGCTGACATGGCACCTCCTAGTAATCTGGCAGTGTTTGTCTCTCTCATGGACAGTGACTTCCTGTCCTCTATCCGAGTCACTGATTGGCTCGTCTTCCAAGTCCTCACCAACCCATGCATCCTCTCTGCCCTCTGAGTCGATGCCCTATGGTGTCCACATACATTCCCTTGTGCATTCCACTCCTAACTCATCCCCTGAGCCTGTGTTGGAGACGCCTCTTGTGGTTGACAAGGTTGAACCACCAACTCATGTCCCTCCTCTTGGTCCTGAGCCATACACACGTGAGGGGAGTCTTCATGCTCTTCCTCAACAATCCTCCTCTCCGGCTTCTCAGTCCTCTTAGTGATGCTCACAATCCAATGCATCGTCCTCCACCACTACACCCTCTATTGTATCCACAGACGCTGATTCACTCAGCCCCTCCCAGGCCTCTTTGTCCTCTTAGCGGATCACACGCTCCAGTGCGTCATGCTGTGCTGCTGGATCCTCTGTCCGACCCACTGGTCTTGATGCACTTGAACTTGTTGTCAGTGTTGTTCACCCTAACTCAACAGTCGGTTGCACCCCCGTGGTTCATGAGTTTCACAATACCCTTGTGTCATCTATAGCTGGTTTTATCATCGCATGCTTTGCAGTCTCCGGCCTTCCTACCCTCCCTCTTGAGCCTACCACTGTTTTGCAGGCTTATGAGGCACCTGATGCTAACCTCTAGGAAAAGGCCATGCAGGAGGCTTTGATTTCTCTCGAGGAGCATGGTGTCTTTGAGCTTGTGGACTTCCCTTCAGGCCGCAAGGCAGTCTCTGCTTGTTGGGTCCTACAATAAAAACTGAAGCCTGATGGCAAAGTTGAACAATGTAAAGCTCACCTCAAGACAAAAGGTTTCTCTCAGATCTCTGGGGTTGACTTTGACGAGACCTTTGTCTCGGTCGAGCAGTACACCACTGCGTGAGCGCTTTTAAGCCTTGTTTTCCATCACAACTGGGAATTCGAATAGATGGAAGTCAACAACGCCTTCTTGGATGGCCAGCTTGACGAGGAGATCTACATGGTCCAGCCAATGGGAATCACCAATGGTACAAACAGGGTCTAGCGGCTGTGTAAGGCCCTTTATGGGATCAAACAGTCACTGCGTTTTCAGAACATAGAGATCTCCTCAACTCTTGAGAGAGGAAGCTATAGACGCAACACTATGGATCCATCACTCTTCCTAAGTGTCCCCTCAAAGCCATCCGTGGCTATTCTGGTTCACATCAATGATCTTCTCACTGCCTCCTCCAGTCCCGCTGCTTTCCAGTCTGTGAAAATCCTACTGCTGTCCACAGAAAAGATGAAGGACCTCGGTCTGACATGAGTACTCCTCGGCATGGAACTTGAGTGTGATCGTCAGCGTTGCACTCTGCATGTGCACCAGGTTGCATACATCTACACATTAGAGGAGCACCTTTGTAGTGGAATCTGCATGATGCAGTCCCCAATGTGACAGTCACGTGGGTCGTGCTTGATGATGGGTTGTGACAGGGTTTGAAACCTGTCCGCGGACCTGCAGTCACAGTTTTGACAAAGTCTTTGTGTAAAAAAGTGAATTACCGTACTGAACTATGAATTCGTCAGTTTTAATAATTTATAACCTGTAATCAAGGTTCGTTTTTTCAAATATTTATTTTTTTGTACTTCAAAAGAACGAAATTACACCTTGGTGTTGTCAAATTTTCGTTTTTACACTCATATGGCCCTGAATCCCACTCAAAAATGGCCTAAAACATAGGGATTCGTACTTCTACCAGCCAACATCACAAACTGAACTGAAAACAAATATTAAAACGTATTCATTTAGCACAAAAAAATTCCTTCTTGTAACCGTATTATTGATTTAGTCTCCTCCAATAATTATTTAATAACGAAATCAAAGTTCAGTAGGGTATTGAGTTTCGGACGCCGTGCCGGGATTTTGGCTAAGTCCCTCAGTAACAACATCTATTACTAACATCCAGCAGATCATTTACTGGAGTGATTTTACAGTCCTCTAGGGCAAAAACACTAGATGTACTTTTGTTGCTCGTTCCGGTCGATTTCTCAACAGCAATTGAATCACGGCCGGCTCCCAGATCCACCGTGTACATCCCAACTTCGGAAGCTCATATCTCCCTCCTTACTTGTCTGATTATGGTGAAACAACTTCCATCGGATTCAGCAACTCGTCAAATTTCAGGGAGAATCTGCTATTTTGGGAGAAAGAGCAATCTTTGAGCCGCTAGATCCAACTACAAGGATTTCCCTCTCTCTAGCAGCTCATCGGTGCCTCCTACCGCCGCACTTGGGCATGTAGAGGGGCAATTTTTGAAAGCCTCCCTACTGGTTGACACCCCTACTGCATTCACACCAATGAATCTGGAAGGGCAGCACCTAATGAAGTCTCTTGATTGAGCACAATTGGGGGAGAATGTCGATGTCATCGACTACCTCTGTGTGGCCGGCTCCCTCATGTATCTTGTGACCACCACCCGGGAAGACATGGCCTTCTCGGTCAACTTCTTGGCCCAGGTCTCCTTATAGCCTCGCCAGAATAACCTTGAGGTAGCATTTTCTCCATTATGCACTGTCCAGTGCACGTGTGGGGCTATGCTATCATGCTCAACCCTCTGTGGTGGTTGACAAATACACAGATAGAGATTGGGCACATGGCACTGATGCTCATAACTGCACCGGTTACATCTTCCTTGACGATGGGACTGCCATCTCTTAGAAGAGTGGGAATCAGGGATGTATTGTCCGGAGTTCCAGGGATGCAGAGTGCGCAGCGCTTGGTGTAGGTACGTGTGAAAGTGTTTGGCTGTCTTGCCTACTGCAACAGTTCCGTGTTCCCATCTGTTGCATCACTCTACGCTGCGACAACCAAAGTGCAAAGGCAATCACTCCCGCACCAAGCACAATGGCACGCATCACTCCAGCACCAAGCACATCAACATTTAGCATTACTTTGTACGTGAGTGCATTGCTCCTGGAGAACTTCAGGTTGTCTTGGTCGACACTCGTCAGCATTGTGCAGATTTCCTCCCCAAAGCTCTTAGCAGTGGCATGTTTAAAATGGATGTGCATGCTGTTGGTTTTATATGCTCCCGTGATGCCCCTTGTTGACCTGAGTCTTGTGAGTTGCGTCGTTTCTTGACTTGCATCTGTTCTCATGTGTGTATTGGCTGTTTATCTCTGGGTCATGGGGGAGTTGTGATTATGGGTGTAACACACACAAGTGACCTCTTGATTCTTCACACACACACACACACACACACACACACACATACTCACACACACACACACACACACACACACAC
>SZWC01011240.1:22035-36059 GCA_023375785.1 Penium margaritaceum
TGTAGCATGACTACACGCTCCTGTAGATCAGCATAATCTGCCTCGGACATGTCGAGGTGGCCCATGTCGACCTGGTGTAGAATGAACTCTGCCTCACTAGATGCTGCACATGCAGACTGCACAACTCGTGAGTACAGCGCCATCTGCATCTCTGCTGCTGAAGACGATGGAACTGGTGTTGCTGCATCCTCCTGGGGGTCAACCAAGCTCATAATGTGCTGAGACGCTGGAACATCGGATGCAGCTGCAGGTGTCGCATCCACATCACAACTCGTGTCTGTCAGACGAGGAGTGAGCGGTCGCATGCCGAAAGAGAAGGAGAAGGATGAGTCGTCAGAGTCCGTGGAGCATGTAGAAATGTCGTCCGTGCAGGTACTGCCACTCTCACTGTTTATGTGATCAGCTAAGTCACCATCAGGTGAACACGAAGGGGCAGAACTCAGCTCCAGCTGACGAGGTGACTCCATCTGCGTGTAGGGATCTGCAGCACTGTCCTCAACTGCCGCCGTAGTGGACACAGGTGTGCAGGACTTCGGCTCCATAATGTCCGTCAAGGCGACCAACAAGCGCAGCTGGCGCTCACGCACTGTCTCGCCGGGAACGCTGGTCGCCACCACCTACTCGATGATAGAGTAAGGACCATCATCTGACTCCGTCATGTATGTCGCTGCTCCGTCGTGGGTACGGAAACCCGGAGACTGTGGGAAGATGGACGACTCCTCACGCTAAAGCTGGTCCTCATGTACGACAGATGAGACGGTGGAGCCTGCTGTGTCTGCTGCAGAATATGTCCCAGCGATGTCTCTCAGAACTGCTGCTCTCAAGAATGCCTCAACCTCCAAAAGATCAACCGGCCGACTCTGCTCATGCACTGCGACTGTTATCGTACTGGTGTGAATCTCGTGCGCCAACACCCCCGGAGATCCGTGTGGGGCATCCCGATCTGCACAAGACTGCTGTGCCACCACCAGGCCGCTACTGGTCGGAGTCGCGAGTGGCATCGCCAAGGCACGCGGGACCTGCACTCCTCCTGATGTAACTCGCTGCTGTAGGACGTCCGGCACCTGCCCCAGCGTGGATGTCGACCTCGATGACATGCCTATCTCCTGCACTGCAACCTCCGCCGGGCTAGTGTGAGCCTGCTGCACAAACTCCGCCAGAAGTCCGTAAGAGGCATCCCGATCCGTACGGGACCCCTGTGCCACCGCCGGGCTGCCACCGGTAGGAGCCGTGAGTGGCACCGCCCAGGGACACCGGGCCTCCACTCCTCCTGACGCAACCTGCTGCTGCAGTAGATCTGGATCCAGCCCGGACGTGGAAGTCGAGCTCGATGACACGCAAGTCTGCACCATGACCTCCATGTCAGGATCAGACTCACTCCCCCTCGACCCGACTACGGATCCTGTCGCTACTGTCGCATCACGCAATGCGCGGTAACCACACTCCCCCTCGACAGGTATAACAAAGGAGGCCGAGGAGGTGGAGGATGTATCAACACCGGCATGAGTACGCCGTGCAGAGCGCTGACGACGACGTCGTAGAGTCACTCGACTGGAACCACTGCTGGAAGACAAGTCATCGCGGGGTGGCGGCGTGGTCACAGTAGAGTGGAGGATCGAAAGGATGGTGTCAGCCTGGGACTGGCTGGCAGGTGAAGCTGAAGGGACACCATCAGATGAAGAAGGAAGAGATGATAGAGGAGATGTGGTCGAAGAGGCCGTCGACGAACGAGAAGCAGAAGTACGCTCAGTGACAACGAGGTCACAAAGCCGCTGCACCGTCTGTCGTAGGCCGCGGATCTCGGCGAATATGCTCGCCAGAGGTCCAGCTAGGGGATCTACCAACACCGGCAGATCCGTATGCTGTGGAGGACGCAGGCTCGGACGAGGCTGTAGCCAAGGTGGATGCCAGCCGGGAGGACGCGTCCAACAGCGACGCCAACCATGACGTCCATCACCACAGTAATAGCAGGCGAACGCGCGGGGCGCCTGCTCATATGTCCGCGCACTCATCTCGTGCGCTGGACGATGGATAGGTACCGAGGGCACCTACTCCCGGTGGTAAAAACCAAGCCACGGGAGGACTGAGGCCAGTAGGTACTGTCACTCCTGGAGGTCACGGCGTCCGGGTCAGCAAACGTGACCAGACGGGAAGAGCTGCACTACCACAGCACGCCCAGGTACTACAGTCCGACTAACTGTGGCCACTAATGCTGCTGCCACCAATGGAGCGAAGACTGCTCCAAGACGAGAAGGGGTGGCGGCTGCAGGTGTGGCTGCTGCTCCAAGCGGTAGACGACCCAGCCCTCGGAGCTGGTAAGACTGGAATCCGCCGTCGATCCTACGGGGTGAAGTGTGCGCACCAATCCACGGGCCCCAGGAAGACGCCGGTCAACGACGCGTCTCGAAGCGGAGATCGTTGCCGACAACTGTCCGCTGTCGGCTCTGAAGGCGAGAGTGCAAGCTCTCGCGCAGCCGTCACACTAAGTAGTCGTCGGCTATGAAGCTACGGCTGCTGCGGTGGTGGTAGTTGGAAGATTACCCTTTTTTTTTCTAGTGTATTTTTTTCTTCGTTGCCCACGGCCACCCCCCTCTTTTTTTTCTTTTGCCCTCACCCTCCACCCCCTTTTTTTTTTCTCTCTAGGTCCCCTCTTCTCGGCTTAGGACCTCGCCTTTTTTTTGTGCTTTTTCCCCTCTTTTTTTTTCACTCGCTTTCAGGCGTACCCCTTTTCGTATCTTGTTTTTACATGTACCCTCTTTTCTCGATTGCCCCAAAGCTGGGGCAATGGAGAAAATAGGGGGAGGGGAGGGCTAGGAGAGAGGGGGGGGGGGTTGGTCGGCCCCTCCGTCGTCGGCCCCTCCGTCGGTCGGCCGACGGGGTCGACGGGCCCCTCCGAGGGGCCCCTCGGAGGGGCTCGACGGGGCCCCCCGAGGGCCCCCTCGAAAAGAGGGGAAGGGGGCGAAAGGGGCCGACGGCCCCCCCCTCGGAGAGGCCCCCTGATGGGGGTCGAGGGGGCCCCTCCGAGGGGGGGGGGCCCTCGCAGGAGGGCTGCGAGGCCCTCCTGTAGCAGCAGCTGCAGCGGCGGGTGCAGCTGCTGCGGTTGCTGCTGCTGCTGCTGCTTCCGCCGCTGCTGCTGCTGCTCTGCGCAGCAGCTGCTGCTGCTGCTTGCTGCTGCCGCCGCGGCTGCTGCTGCTGCACGCTGCTTCTGCTGTCGCCGCTGCTGTAGTAGCTGCTGCTGCTGCTACTGCTGCTCTGCGCAACAGCTGCTGCTGCTGCTTGCTGCTGCTGCCGCGGGTGCTGCTGCTGCACGCTACTACTGCTGCCGTCGCTGCTACACGCTGCTGCTGCTGCCGCCGCTGCTGCAGTAGCTGCTGGTGCTGCTGCTATATGCTGCTGCTGCTACTGCCGACGCTGCTGCACGCTGCTGCTGCTGCCGCCGCTACTGCGTGGCTGCTACTGCTCTTGCTTTTTTTTGCTGTTGCCACCGCAGTCACTGTTGCTCCTTTTCGCGGCTCACCGCCCCTGTGGCGTTTACTTGCAGTCCTTTCGCGCTCCCTCACGATGCTGCCGGCGTGGCGCCACGTGGCGCGTTCTCTTTGCGTTCCGCCCACTGCTGCTGCTTCTGCTGCTCACACGCCCCCCTGTGCTCTGAGACCAAATTGGAAATAATTTTTAGGGCATGCAGGCCCATGCAATAACGAACATGAGCTCTGTGTGTGAGTGCGATGCAAGACGGCAAGAATTTGGCTAAGTTTGGAACGCTGAATAATAAAGAACAAGGAGAGATTACAAATGAGCCCCTAGCGGACTTATATAGGGGCGCCGGCAGCTAACCGCACTGGGCCCCGTCACCCCTGCTGAACCAAAATGACTCAACAAGGAGAACACACTGCATACACCACGAGAGCAGCAAAAGGTGGTCTCCTCGAGGCACCGGAACAGCTCGCCGAGTGCCCGGGTCTCGACCACCGAGAAAATATGAGCAGTGTCAAAACATCTCGGAATCAACGTCCAGACATCACAAACGGCTTTCCGAACATCGGAAGCCCCATAATAGCCATCGGGTCTCCTCGTCGCACCGGTACAGTCAACCGGGTGCGCGGGTCTGAACCCACCGAGAAAACTCTCCTACCTCCTGACAAGCCCACATGGCTGCCGGAACGCATCGACCGCGTCTCGCCGGCGCTGTCGTAGGTGCTGGAGAAGTCTCGGTGCAGTCCGGAGGCCCGTCGTGTCGTCACGCCCTCCTCTGTCATATACCCCGAATGTGGGTATATCGGTAAACTAGCANGTCGTGCATCCGTAGGATCAGACGGCGCTCCGTTTGGACGCCTGTGCGCAGAGTTATGGCCAAAACAGTGGTTTTGGGCCGGTTCAGGTTTGACAGGCACCGCCGCGTGCGCCACCCGCCGTGAGCCGCGGCGGCTATTTATGCTGTGGACCTGTCATTTGTTATCCCTCTCTGCACATTCACAAAACTGCAGCTTATGAGACTTGCCTTGTCTCTCTTAGCCTGACCCTTGCTGTTCTCGCACCCGCTTGCATGCTAGTGCGTTAAGCTGACAGGTCTGTGTCGCCACGTCAGCAACAGCATTGCTAGGAAACTGCAGTGAAGCTTCTCAGGCACAAGCCTAATACTACCCAAGTGGCATGGGCAGCATGGGTGGAGCCAATGAGGACCCTGAGCCACTATGTAACGAGTCGAGTCTCCAGCTCCTGCTCAGAAGTCGTCGTCGGAGTTCGCCGAATGGCGTTCTCACTCCCTGTCAGGGGTTTATCCCCTTCGTAGGACTGAGAGGCAGTGGTCATCAACGACCCAGAGGAGGGAGACTCGAATATTTCGGGTATCCAGAGGCCCTTTTTTACCCTTAACCCTGGTGCTGGGATCCAAACCGAGGGATTTTACCTCGAACTCGTGCATTCGCACGAGTTTTCCGGTTTCGAAACTCATAGTTCGTCCTAAACGACCTCCAGTTTTCATTTTTGAAGCGTTAACGCAAAATCGTCGCGTGCGAGGCACGATCGGTGTTTTCGCGCCAACTACTTTCGTGCACTTCCCTCACTCCTCGCACTCACCTTCGCTCCCCTTATCCCTCTTCCTCGCTTGGTCGCTTGCAAGGAGGGCGAGGGGGGGCGAAGGCACGAGGCCACAAGGCCTCGCCCTCGAGGCCCTCGTGGCCCCTTAGTCGCCGATCCGGCTGAGGCCGCGATTTGCGGCTTGGTGCTGGACGGCTAGTGGCCGGCCGGTCACTTGGCCGGCCGCCGGCCGTCCAGCCGGCCGGCAGCCAACTGGCCGACGGCCAGCGAAGTGCTGGCTGTCGGCCTGCCCTCGCTCAAGCGAGGGGTGGTGCGTAACCACCCCTCGCTTCTACGAAGAGGGAGGGCCGAACCGGCCCTCTTGCTACATTCCTCCCCACTTATTATGACCCGTCTCGGTTAATGAACAAGCAAGATTGTCAATTAGTGAGTCGTCAACATTGTGAAAGAAAGTTAATAATTTCAATCACGACCTAAACACGAACACGTGCCTCGCACTTGGATCCAAGCTGCAGCTTGTCAGTCAGCACTGCTAGCGACATCCCCCATTTAGGCCGGAGCGTCCGCGCGACAACCATGTTGGACGTCCCCAGCCTCCTATAGTTGTAGTCCATGAATGCCGCCCTACGAGAATGCTGTTCACTTTTCCGTGTTTAGGCGGTGCCCCCTGACACGCGTCGATCAGTGCAAGCTTCCAGCTCTCTGCAATACTCATTGACCACCCCTGTGGGCAACTGAGATTCGGGCTCCCGTGAGTTATGTTCAGGTCCACACCCGACCCAATGCAGAAGGTATTCCCTAACCTGCGACCGGAGAGTATGCTCTCAGTGCTGAAGTAAGCCCAGAACCTCGTATTGGCCATCGGCAGCAAGGACTGCTGGTGGTGGCTGAACGGTTCCCGCTGCCGTGTATGGAGCTAATAGGCTCACATGAACAGGTCATGTATTTTCATAATTGGTGGAAGTAGCAATCGGTATTCCACTGGCACGATGCGTGCAACGACGGGAAACGGCCCAATCTACTTTGGTAGAAGTTTTTGTGCCCCTCGCGACTTTAGTTGAAGATTCCTAGTGCTAGGCAACACTTTGTCACCGATGTGAAACGAGACCTCACGGCGACTTTGGTCGGCATATGCCTTTTGTCGTTGTCGAGTCGCTTGAAGGTGACCCTTCGCGTCATGTAACAAGGAGTCTATACGCTCGGCAAAGGCTTGAGCAAAAGGAACCTGTCCTCCTGTACTCCCACTCTTCACCAATGAAGAGGGCACCACTGGATGTCGACCACTGTTCAACACAAACGGTGTGAACTGTATAGACTCGTTCACCGAGTTATTCATCGCAAGCTCCATCGGTGCTAGGAAATCGTCCCAATCATTCATGGCAAGGTCCAAGTACATGCAGAGCATTTGTTCCAGAGTATGGTTCATGCGCTCTGTTTGTCCATTAGTTTGAGGGTGAAATGTTGTCGACATCTGCGACTCGCTTCCGAAGTACTTATGCATCTTTTGCCAGAACTTACCATAAAAGTTTTGATCTCGATCGGAGATAATGCGCAACGGCAAGACGTGGTACTTTACGAGATCCTCAAAGAAGAGACGAGCGGTCTCCTCTCCGTTCACATCAGAGGTGGTAGCAATGAAGTGTGTCATCCTCGTCAAAAGATCCACAACCACTAGTATTACATCGTGGCCACAGACCGCGTCGGAAAGACAAGTAATGAAGTCCATGCTGACGCACTCCCATGGAGTCCCAGGAATGGGGAACTGTTGGAGGATTCCTTCAGGCTTTTTGCTACTAGTCTTATTCCAAAAACATGGGTCGCATGTCATGCAATACTTACAGACATCGACACTCCATCCTGGCCAGCAATAGTGGTCCGAAAGTGCCTGTGCGGTCTTTCGAGGTCCCACATGACCTCCAACCGGCGGGTCATGGAACTCCGAGATTCCTATGGTAATCTTTGCTCGAAGGTCTCCCGAGTTTGGCACAACAACTTGGTCTCCTGTGGCCTCCACCAGACCGTACTTGTCTAGATTTTGAGAGTCTTGAAACCAAGAATCCACACAATATCCCATTCGGATCCTGTTTACAAAACCGTTGTGATGGATAATCTCTCGTGGTGGTTGACGCAAAGGTGCAGAGGGGTCTGGTGTTTGTACTGTTGCTGTTGCAATTGCCATACAACACCCACCAACCTCGGTGGTTGCTTTGTTTTCCACAGGCTGTCGACTTAGTGGATCAGCCACATTGATGTATCCTGGCAGATATTCCCATGTGAACGTGAATCGGCTCAGGTATTTGCTCCAACACGCTTGTCGTATTGAGAGGTTTGGTTGCGTTTGGAAAAACACCGATGGGTTATGGTCAGTCACGACCGTCACATCCCCTTCAGCACCCTCGGGGTAGCAACGCCACGTCTTGAAAGCGTGTGCTACCGCAAGGAGCTCTTGATCCCTAGTCGTGTACCGCGTTTCCACGAGGATGAGCTTTCGGCTCTCATACGCAACTAGGTGACCGTTATGCATGGGGATGGCTCCGAGTCCTACTACCGACGCATCACATTGAACCTCCCACGGTTGCGATGGATCCGGAAGAGCTAAGACAGGCACTATGGATAGAAGCTCTTTGACTTTGAGAAAAGCGTTCTCGCAATCAGATGTCCATTCCCAGTGCACGTCTTTTTGCGTGAGGCTGGTTAGTGGTACTACCATGGGTCGAATACCCTTGCATAAACCGTCAAAAGAAGTTTGTAAGACCGAGGAAATATCGAATCTGCCCAATATTTTCCGGGCGTGGCCAGTCTATAATGCCTTGGACCTTTTGTGGGTTGACACGGATTCCGTCCTTGTCGATGATGTGTCCAAGGTATTCGAGCTCGTCTTGTGCAAACTTGCACTTGCTCACTTTCGCATAGAAATTCTGTTCCCAAAGGATTGCGGGGACTTCGTGCAAATGTTCTATGTTTTTTTCCATTGATATGGAGAAAACCAGGATGTCGTCTAGGTAAACCAAGACTAACTGACCGAGTTGTTTGGCGAATGTTTGATTTATTGCTCCTTGGAAGGTTGCCGGGGCGTTCGTTAGCCCGAAGCATAACACTCGGAACTGATAGTGTTCCATATGCATTCAAAACGTAGTTTTGGGATTACCATCTTCTGTGATGCGGATTTGATGGTACCTTTGGGACAAATCCAAGGACGAAAATACTTTTGCCCCTTGGAGTTGGTCAAAATGGTCCTCAGTCCGCGGTAAGGGGAATCGATTTTTCACCGTCAGCTTGTTCAATGCACGATACTCCATGCACATGCGTAAACCATCGTCCATTTTATTCACATAAAGAATCGGCGCACAGTACGGTGAGCTACTTGGCTCGATCCATCATTTTGCAAGGTACTCTTTGATTTGGCGTTCGGCCTCCCGCCTTTCTACAGGACTAAGGCAATACATGGGTCTGAATGGAGGAGTCGTCTCCGATTGCAGCAGAATCGTGTGGCCGATGTGTCTTTCTAGTGGAAGCCCAGCCGGTGGGTATTGGAATACATCCGAGAACTCCGCCAATAGAGTTTTGATCTCTTGTGGCATGTCTTCCTTCACGTCGTCCTCCACTTTTGTGTAGCTAAGCCAAGAAACATTGACAACCTTGTTGAATACGTCTCTTGACCTGCATCGTAGACAAGCTAACATGGACTTAAATGGAAAATCTATGCAGCAGGTTGGGGCAGCAGCGTTGTTGATGCAGCGTGCGGGCTTCCACGCTCGTTGCTTAAGTCAGCTGCCCCCTCAGTCTGCTGCTCTAGAGTCTAAGTCTGGAAGCTCTGGGTTTGTTACTCAGAAACGCGCGTGCCTGAGTTAGCACCAGAAAGCAGCTGAAAACTGATAGTAACTGATTAGGAATGAAGAATGAACAACAATGGGAGACCCCTCCAAGTTCTAGNTCGTAGACAAGCTAACATGGACTTAAATGGAAAATCTATGCAGCAGGTTGGGGCAGCAGCGTTGTTGATGCAGCGTGCGGGCTTCCACGCTCGTTGCTTAAGTCAGCTGCCCCCTCAGTCTGCTGCTCTAGAGTCTAAGTCTGGAAGCTCTGGGTTTGTTACTCAGAAACGCGCGTGCCTGAGTTAGCACCAGAAAGCAGCTGAAAACTGATAGTAACTGATTAGGAATGAAGAATGAACAACAATGGGAGACCCCTCCAAGTTCTAGGCCCCCCCCACTAGTGTAGAAGTTGTTTCTCAACTAACCAGCCAATCAGAAAGTAGCTGTGGACCTATTTTCTGGGGGCGAATATATCCGAACTGCGTTGTCTGCGCCTCGCCTGCATGCGAACTGACGAGTTCGAATCACGACGAAGGCAGGTGCCTGTTTCGAAGACTCGATCATGAAAAATGTCGTCCTCAAATTCTCATGTCCGATCGATGCCTTGTGCCACGCCGCATAACTAGAAGGTCCCGCTACCGTCAAAATCGATTTTCTCGTGTCCCGATCGAACGGCCAAATCACTTGTGATGCTAATCGATAGCGAAGTTGGAGTTAGTAAAGCAGGCGCGCCGAAATTTCAGCTACAATCCACAGGCACCGACAGACAGTTCCCAAAAGTACTCCAACAGTGAGGAGCATCCAACTTACAGATCGTGCGAAATTTGGGCCGCTCTCATTGGCCTAAAATGAATCTTCTGCGTTCTCGATTCGTCTGTGTTTATTTCATTGTTCTGGTGTCGAACATTTTGGACACATTTCACCTGTGATAAAATGTGTCGAAATCCGAGGGGAAAACTATTAGACCATCCATCGGTTCCGCTCCATGGCGATTTTTACGGTTTTCAACATGGTCGCTCTTCCCCTCCCACAGGCATTGAACATGATGGAGCTCCCAAGACAGGCCCCTCCGACCAACCAGGAAGTGCTGAGGCATCTTCCAGCCATGACTTTCGACGGAAGGAAGCCCGCGTCAAGACGGGGGTCGAACTAGGCACCTCGGACAATTTTATCCATTTTCTGGCAGGCAGGGTTTTCTCGGTGAGCCCTGCCAGACGCCCGACAGCCCAAAACCCGGGCGTCGTCCGTTTTGCCTGAAAACTAGACCATACCATAATACCGATGCTGCGAACGCAGTCGTGCGGTCAGAATCATCTAGAAAAATAGTAGCAAAGAGTTATGGCTGCCCGAACCCAGGCAGAGCCTACGGTGGTCTGTGACGCCGAACAAGACCATGCAGCACGCAACACGGACCCTAGGCAGAGCATGACGACGCAGACGCGACGGGACGCGCTGGATGCATGCAGACAGCACTTTGCGGTGGCGGTGACCGCCGGCGGCACGACTGCCGAGGAGGCCTGCCGATGGAGCTGAGCACGTCGCCGGAGAGAGGAGGCTCCAGCGAACTGCGAGTAGACCTCCGCGTGCGTCGGCTCCACCGGATGACGCTCCGTCAGTGTCGAGTCTCGCCGTCAGTCATCTGCACGCCGGGAGGACACAACAGAGCACAATGAGGGATGCGCAAAAACCAACACTCCCCCATGACTCACAGGCGTAGTGTACATGGGCGGGCAGAGAGACGATCATCATCCAGACTCCCCCAAGGTACGCAGAGACGCAGGCAGAGACAAAGAGGATGACTCACGGATGCATGCCGACTGAACTCACAGCCTTCTTGAACGAGTCCCTCTTCAGTGCCTTGGTTAGGAAGTCAGCCAGCTGTAGTGCTGTCTCAACGCATACGATGCTGATGCTTCCGTCATGCAACAACGAACGTACATAGTGATACTCAACATTGATGTGCTTTGTGCGTGTGTGATGCACACCGTCATTGTCGGCGATGGCCATGGCACTCTCATTGTCACAATGCAAGGTGATGGATGCGACAGACTGACGCAACTCGGACAGCAGACGACGCAACCACACACTCTCACACGCGCCTGAGCCAAGGGCCACGTACTCAGCCTCAGCAGTGCTGCGTGTAATGCACCCCTGCTTGCCACTACGCCAGGACACAGCTGTGCCTCCGACCAGAAAGATCCAGCCACTGCGACTCTTACCGTCTGGACTGCCGGCCCAGTCACTGTCGGTGTAGCCCACTGCGACGACGGACGGCTGACGGCGGAACATGAGGCCTCGCCGAGGGGTCGAGACGACATAACGCAGTACTCGGATTGCGGCCTCAAAGTGGAGGTGACGCGGCTCCTGAGAGAACTGGGCCAGGAGGTTAACGGCAAACGCGATGTCTGGACGCGTCGTCGTCGCCAGGAACATCAGTGACCCGATGACCCGCAGATACGTGGTCACATCAACTGGCTCCCCCACAACACCTGGGTCATGACTCTTCAACTTCACCTGGCCATCGGGTGACATGGGTGAGGATGCGCTAGGCACGAGGGGCAAGTCCTCGGCGAAGCGAGTGGACAGGGTCTGCACATAGGCAGCCTGGTGGACGTGCAGGATGCCCTGGGAGCGATCATGCTCGAGCTCCATGCCCAGGAAGACTCGGGCAGACCCGAGATCCTTCATCTGGTAGGCGGCGTGCAGCAGGTCCTTAACGTGCTGGATGGCTGCCGCATCTGGCGACGCAATGAGGAGATCGTCGACGTAGACCAGAACCGCGGCGAAGGTCTGACCTCGTGGGCTGACAAACAGTACGGGGTCAGCGGTGCTACGCTGGAGGCCGCCACGGAGAAGCGTACTGCCGATCTCCTGGTTCCAGCACCGAGGCGACTGCTTCAGGCCATAGAGGGCCTTCCGCAGCCGCCAAACTCTCCCAGTGCCGTCGTCGAAGCCTGGGGGCTGCATCATGTAGAGCTCCTCACCCTCCAGTAAGCCATGGAGGAATGCGTTGCTCACGTCCATCTGATGCAACTCCCACCCGTGCTAGGCAACCAGGCTGAACAGTGCCCGACTAGTGGAGAACCGGCCAACTGGGACGAAGATCTGGTCATAATCGACCCCAGGGACCTGAGCAAACCCCTTTGCTGTGAGACGGGCCTTGTACTTGTCCAAGGATCCGTCAGGCTTCCACTTACGCCGAAAGACCCACTTGGCACCAATGGCCTTCCGACATGGAGGGAGGTCGACGAGGTCATACACGTGGTGCTGTTGGATAGCAGCGAGCTCCTCGGCACAGGCAGCATCCCAATGTGCGGCCTCAGGGGAGGCTCGAGCCTCGCGTAGGGTGGAAGGGTCCTCTGGGTGCGTTGTGGACCGGACTGAGAGGGCGTGTGCATCACGAGCCCCAGGTGGGATGCGTGCGAGTGCAGCCACAAAAGCATGCCGATGCTCGTGATGAAGCATGGCGTACCCCAATGCAGAGCCCGGGTGAAGGTCTGCGATGATGGCAGAAGTGGTCAGGCCGAGAGCCTTTGTGCCAGGGTCCCCACTCACGATCGTGGGAGTGGAGGAGACACGTGGAGCCACAGGGGGTCGAGAAGCCATGGGACGTGGAGCGACGGTCTGCGCGCTCACTGTCGGCCGAGGTCGGAGGCTGCCGCCTGGGTCACGCGTGTAGCGCGGTCGGGCAGAAGATGGTGCTGAGTCTGACGGGCCGACGGAGGCGGACGGGGCTACTGGTCCGGAGGAGCCAGCAGACGCCACAGGCGCTGCTGGGCTAGAGGGACTAGCGGACACAGCTGGGGCTGCCGGCCCGAAGGGGCGAGCGGACGCGGCTGGGGCTGCTGGCCCGGGGGGACGAGCGGATGCGACTGGGGCTGCTGGCCCGGAGGGGCTAGCGGACGCGACTGGGGCCGTCAGCCTGGAGGGGCCATCGGAAGCGACTGGGACTGCCGGCCCGGAGGGACAAGCGGACGCGACTGGGGCTGCCGGCCCGGAGGGGCCAGCGGACGCGACTGGGGCTGCCGGCCCGGAGGGGCCAGTAGACAACACCGGGGCAGCTGGCTCGGAGGGGCCACCGGACGCGACTGGGGCTGCCGGCCCCGAGGGGCCAGCGGACGCGACTGGGGCTGCCGGCCCGGAGGGGCCAGTAGACGCAACTGGGGCAGCTGGCTCGGAGGGGCCAGCGGACGCGTCCGGGGCTGCCGGCCCAGAGGGGCCAGCAGACGCGACTGGGGCTGCCGGCCCGGAGGGGCCAGTAGACACGACCGGAGCTACCGGCTCAGAGGGACGGAGTGATGTGTCACCCGGAAGCGACAGGACGGAGGATGGACTCACAACTCCCCCACGTGACGGGAGGGACACGGACGAGCCGGAGCGGATGAGGTCGCGGGGAAACAGGTCCTCAAAGAAGAGGGCATCGTGGGACTCGACGATGTAGTGTCGGGATGGGTCCCAGAAGCGCCAGGCCTTGGACTGACAAGACACGTCGAGAAAGGTGCAGGGGCGTCCGTGGGGGGCGAGCTTGCCACCCTGCTGTGGGACGGGCAGCCACACAACGGCTACGCAGCCCCAGACGCGAGCCGGGCAGAGGTCAGCACGCCGACCGCACCAGTGCTGATAGGACGTGGACTGGCGGGGAAGGGGACCGTGGGAAACCCGGTTCCAGACCCAGGTCATGTAGGCCATGGCCTCAAAGTAGAAGCCATCAGAGAGACCGGACTCGACCCGCATGGTGCGGACGGCGTCGGCCATGGTACGGTTCCACCGCTCGGAGACGCCGTTCTGGACGGGTGTGTAGGGCGCAGATGTCTCATGGTGGATACCGCGGGAGGCGAGAAAGGTCGTGGCCTCACCCAGGTACTCGCCACCGCGATCGGAGCGAAAGCGGTGAAGGGGGAGGCCACACTCGCGCTCCGCGAGGACAAGCCAGTCCTGAATGGTTCGGGCGACATCGCTCTTCTGCCGAAGGCAGAAGACCCAACGGTAGCGAGAGTAGTCGTCCGTCAGAGTGAGGACATAGCGGCCATGCTCACCGACGGACTCGGTGGGGAGAGGGCCCATGACGTCCGAGTGGACAAGGTCAAGGGGGGCGGACGCCCGGGAGGAAGATAGGGGGTACGTGGACCGGTGCATCTTCCCCTGAGCGCAGTCAATGCACTCAGTGGGGCA
>SZWC01011240.1:48973-64069 GCA_023375785.1 Penium margaritaceum
CACCGGCGCGACGACAGGCGGCGGCCTACCCGTCTGGAGCTGACCGACCACTGTTCCAGAGCCCCAGATGTCACCGGGACTCCCTGCTGTGCTTTCTACGTCCTGCAGGCGCCTTTCGGCGGACTGGGCATGAGGCCCATTTGCATGTTTTTGCATTATATACTCGCTGTCAGTCGATGGATGCATGCATGTGACCAGTCGTTGCGTGCGTCTTTTGATTCTGCACGTCTAGGTTCAGACGGCGTAGGATTCTGACATGTGTGCGCAGAGTTACGGCCAAAACAGTGGTTTTGGGCCGGTTTTAGGACAGCTCTTGGACTGCCGCGTGCGACACCCGCCGTGCGCCGCGGCAGGTATTTATGCCCTGGACCTGTCAGTCGTCACTTCTCTCTGCATTTACTAAGCTATTGAAGCTTATGAGACTTTGCGCGTCTCCCTAGCCTGATCCTTGTTGTTTCTTGCACCTGCCTGCTTGCTAGTGCGTCAGCTGACTGGACAGTGTCGCCACGTCAGCAGCAGCAAGGCTAGGAAGCTTCCTAGCAGTTTCGTTGAAGGGTTTGTGATACTAGCGGGAGGGGTTTGTTTAGAGTTTGAGGGGAGTCCGAGACTCCCCATGTGTTGAAAGGGAACCTGCTGGGCCCCGCTACCGCGGGGCCCTGTAGGAGCCCGCGCAAAAATAAAACCCTAAAACCTCGAATGTAATTCGGGGTATGGTTTGATTGCGGTTTGTGCGTTAAAAGAATAGGTTTGTGTTTATAAGAAACTATCCAAAATGAAAGAAGGGCGTTTTTGCTCGATCGTGAGGGAGCGATGGCCGCTTTGTTTTCTTTTTTTTCTTCACGCAAACCCCCCCAGTTCGATTTAGGGTTTTTGTATGTTTGGCGCGGGCTCCGCCAGCGCCAAACATACAAAACCCTTACTTGAACTGGGGAGTTTGCGCGACGAAACAAAACACAAAGCGGTCATCGCTCCCTCGCAATTCTCACGTGGGAGCGATGTCCGCATGCAGCTTCTTTTCATGCTCGCCCGTCGACGCATGCCGCTACCGAGCATGATTTTCGCCTGGGCTTTTGAGTGATTTTTTTTCTCGCTACCGGGCGGATCAGAGTCACACTTTGCGTTTTATGGGTATCTAAGCTATTTGGCCCTACCGGATTAAATGCCTTGTAACAGTATCAATGTCATTCAACCCTGAATAAAAAAAACTAGGCCCTGTTTGGCACCTTCTTCACAGACGCAGATTTCACGTTTGAATAACATAACAATGTATGTATTTCTTTTCTCAAAAGGTCACAGGTCTGTTACGCCGAGCGGAACATGGATGGTTCACAGGGATGACATGCAGAGCAGACGAAGATTCAACGAAGAGGAATGATTGGATAATATGTATTCTGATGTAAGTGTACTTCGATGACAAGTGTCAGACGTGTCAAGCTTATCTATACTAAAACACACACGCAGCGTCACGTGTTTCGAGCAGGTGTCTGTGGCCTGTGGGCGGTTAGACGGGATGGCTGGAGGGTCCGTGACCCTCAAGCACTACGGTTTCGGCCAAGTCTACCAAGGATTCCGTCCAATCCGCTACATCGGTATCAGAGCGCCAAGGTTCGAGTATGACGTGCAGATGCCGAGGACGGCTCACACCTCGTCCGGGAGAGTGAACTGCGCAGCCGGCGCCACATGGATCGAGTGGGGTCCTTGGCCTATGGGCGTTTGGATGAGATGGCTTGAGGGTCTTGCTGGTTTCCCAATAATGCTTGAGCTTGCTGACGTAGAAATTAGGGTGGATTGCCATGCAGTCAAGTAGGGGAAATCTAGCAAAAATTGAGGTTTTCATTTGCTTGATCTCAAACGGGTCCAACCATCAAGGTTTGGGTTTTGTGAAGTCTTATCCACGTAACTTGATTCGCCGAGTTGAGTAGGACTTGATTGCTAGTGCTGAATTTGTCGTCGTTGCGAGGTCGGTCGCCTGCTTGCTTAATCGTTGCTTGCGTCTTAGCGAGGGTTTGGTGTGATTCCTCCTTGACACTAGAGAAGTCTCAGCGGTGGATTTCAACCATGCACAAGTTGCTTTGGGTTTGTAGTTTTGTTGGTGTGTCGAAACGTTTGCCGCAAATCACTCATAAGGGATTTGACTCGTTGCGGTGGAAGTGTTGAGTTGTACGCGAGTTCGGCGGTCAGCAGTTTTGCCATCCAATGAGTGTCACGTGTCTTGCATAAAGTGCGTAGAAGTTGTTCGAGTGTCTCGTTGGTTCGGCTGGTTTGCCCTTCGGTTTAAGAAAGGAACACTAATGATAGCTAGATCCAATTGTCGTAACAAGTCACCAATTCGCGCCACAAACGATTAGTGAAGCGGCCATCTCCGTTGCTTGTGACGGTAAGTGGCACTCTGTGTACCCATGCCCTCTAATTTAGAAACAACCATGTTGTCCCTTCTGCATTGACGGTGGTTATCGTTGAATGATGTGCGCCATTTGGAAAATCTATCCACCAACACAAGGATGGCATCTTACCCCTTCTCAATAACATGCACTGTTATCACGAAGTCAATGCCAACATCGACCCATAGCTCGCTTGGAACAGGGAATGGCTAGAGCAGTCTTCGTGGCTACATGCCATGAGGTTTTTGCCACGGACACGTGTCCCAGGATTTTCACAATGCTCCCATGTCGATCTACATTTGAGGCCACTAGTAGTGCTTTTCCAAATTCTTGAGAGTATTTCCTCACCGATATGTCCTCTAGACCGGTGTCGCGAAATTCCTCCAACAGAATTTGCCGCCAATCATCGGGTTCTAGTACAAGGACTTGGCGAGTGAATCTCCGTTTCTAGTAGGGGTTGTCAAACCAGACCTCGGTTCTGTCTTACCCGCATAATTCCTCGAAGCCTTTTGTAAACAGCCTCATGAGGCACGGGTCTAGTTCAACAAGAAACATGTTGACCTCGGGCATTAAGTATGGTCGCCGACTCGGAGCATCCACTAGATTTGGTTTTCCAGGGCGGTACTCGATGTTGTAGTCGAAGTCGTACTCGAGGAACTCCATCCATTGAGTTTGTGTAAGACTTAGATTTGCCTGAGTCTTGAGATATTTGAGCGTGTGGTGGTTGGTACGAATGACACATCGTTTGCATTCCTGATAGCACCGCAATGTCTTGAATACATGTACGTCCGCCAACATCGTTTTCTATTACACCACGTAGTTAAGTTCTTGCCACTATAGTTTTGCAATATATAAGTGGCTAGTTCTCCACTATCGTCGTCTCGAGGAGAACAGCTCGAATTGCTCCGTCAGACGTGTTTGTGGCCATGACATAGTCCACCGCATGATTTGCCAATCGTAGGGCTCGCGCTAAAGTCATTCCATTTCTAAAAGAGATAAACACTTATTGTTCTCAACCCCCTCCAACTCCACTCATTAGTTTTATGACTGAGATCGGAGCGAGGCACTGACACCCCGGCGTAGTCCTACAGGAATCGACAATACAAGTTGCATAATCACATCTATATCTCCCAAATTTTGGTTGGGGTCGGCCAATCAGCAATTGCCTCCACCGTCAATGATGTGCCTCAAAAACTGAGTCGAACCAGAGTCACACTTTGGTGAAATATATTTTTGTAGATTCCTTAGAACTTGTCGGAAATGTCCATCGTCCTCCTCTGGGGTGTAGTTGTACACCATGATGTCATTGAGATATACAACAACAAATTTGTCAAGAAATGACCAAAAACTGTTGTTTATTGCTTACACAAATGTTGTAGGGGCATTCATGAGTTTGACCAGCATGAGTGTGAGCTCGAACGATTGGTATCTAGCTCAAAATGTTGCCTTCTCAATGCCCTTATCAGTCAGGAGGATCTGAAGGTAGCCGCCATGTAAGTCAGTTTTGGTGAACATTCTTGCCTCTCGGGGCTGGTCAAAAAGTTCATCTACTCGTGGAAGGGGATAACGGTTCTTCATGGTGATGTCATTTAATTCCCGGTAAGCCACTCGTATTTGCCTCTCGCCAGTTCTACTTTTCACAGAAAGAATGGGTGCTGCATACGTTGAGGTGCATGGCGTGATGAACCCCTGACCGAGCATCTCACCCAGCTGCTTGTTAAGTTTGGTCAGCTTGTGTTTGCTCATCTCATAGTTCCCCTTAACCGTTGGTCTATTGTATAGCTTTAGTTCTATCTGGTGATTGACGCTGTGCACTAGAGGTAACTCTTGACGCTAACCTTCAAATTGTTTGAGGAGGGATGCAAACTCCTCCAAGACGACTATAAACTGGTGTTGAGGCCTATGGATTCTGTATTCTCGAGTCTATTACAATCTCCCCTTCCCCCCTGTTTCCACTTCAACGAGACATGTTCGTGCTCTGCTTTGAAGATGTCGTTTTGCCATGCCTAACAACGTTGATTGCATACCACGTCTTATAACTTCTTATAACGCTTCCTCCTCTATTGATTCTCATAACCACCACTGTGTTGTGGATTGTTTGATCAGAAACATGTGTCAGGTTTGACCAACAATGCATATGTAGAGTATGACACTGCTCCATTCTATCTGCGAATGGTACTCGTGTAGGAAATATCGCCCAAGGATGATTATTTGGCCACACATCGACCAAGTCATCAGGACCGTTACCTCGTACAGATCTCCAACTTGCAGTGGAGTGGCCCGCAAAGTCGATGGATCTACAACTTTCCAATTGAAGATTTCCCTCGGAGGACCTTTTGTTTGGTTTGTAAACCTAGCTTTCGAACTAGTTGACTTCGGAAACTACAAGAAGCTCCTTCATCCACTTGTGCTTCTACTGATATACGACTTCTACACATCTTGAGCTATACTCGTAGCACTAACGTCGGTTGGTAATCCTCGTACCCCTCGTAAAGCTTTATATTCCCGTGAACCCCTCGTCGACGATAATGTGAGCTGGTGGGATGGACGATCGGTCGACCCAGATTTTTTTGATCATATTGGAGGTTTGCTGTCTACTCTTGCTCTTTCTTGGACATCTTATTTTTTCTCTCCGACTTTCGTCTCTCCCTGGCATGTTGTTGTCATTCTTGACAACCACGGAAGATGTGGTCTGGCTTCTCCCAAGATAAGAATAGTCGTCGATCGCGTTCATCAATTGCGTCAACCTCGATTGGAGACGAGGTTTTTATTGACAATGACTTCCCTCGGCCATGATATAGGTTGTGGCCTTGGGGTTTCTTGTTGTTGAATTCCTGTATTCAAGCTTTGTTGTTAGCACTATTTATGTGATCCATTGCTAAATTCATTCACAAAAGGTCATCTTGGATACGATATATGGTAATTGATGTTGCGTTTGAGGCAATTACTTTTGTAGAAACGGAGCTGGGGCCGAGGTTACTGCTGCTTGTGACTATGAAAAAACTCCATGTATAATTTGCTACGCTGGACTGCTCTTCCTAGCATTAGAGCCTGTACCATGCATCGGACTTCTTGTTCGTCTTTCTAGAGCATACGAGTATTGCGCGTATGAAGTCTATCTTATCCTCAAGTGAAGTCAGTGAGGTATGCCACGTCGTATTGATCTGCGTGAAAGATAGAACGCATGTGGTCGACGATGTGAGAGTGATAACGTGAGCCATTGATCCAGCTCCGTTAGTCTCCTAGTGCTACTGGATGGTCTTTAGATAAGACCACCAACTCAAAGCCATACCACACTCCTTTTATAACCATGTGGTCATGTTGTCCATTGTGGGTTTCATTGCAATTATCTGCTCCACTTCCTTGCATTACTCCCATGGTCTTCTATGCCTTTGTCCATTTTTATGTCACACTATCAAAATACTGTGACTTGAAGCAAAGTCCATGCCTTGGTCGTGAAGGGTGGTAACGAATAACATGTTGACTTTAGGACCAAGCACATACTGCACATCTGACGGGAATACGTATCCCTTAGCCCAACAAAAATTACAACACCAACGCCCCATGCGGGCTACAATCACCCAGAGAATGTACGGAAAAAGCGAATGGTATTGATAGGGCCAAGGAAGAAATGGCGAAATGACAGAATGTCACGCGGTGCTCGGTCCCATAGTCATTGAGACAGAATCAGGAGGAGGAGCAAGTAGATGGTTAAACAAAAGGATACAACCACGGTGCTCAATACAATGGAAGGAGACTGGCCAAATACAGTGAGACAGTGGGGTACTAAAACATAGTACTAGTTCTCAATCCATAGTCATCAACAGGTACCGACCCATTAATGGCTCCTAAGCAAGCACCCGAAAGTTGTGCGTGAGGATAATATCCAATGTAACGTGTCGAGTCTCCAGCTCCTGCACTTAGGTCTCCCTACATGGGTAAAACGATCCGTGTAGGGAGACTTTAATATTTCAAGTCTTTGGAGGCCGATTTTCGTTTTTACCTCACCCCTTCGTTCTTGGTCCAAAACGAGAGGACTATTACCTTGAAGTCATGCGTTTGCACGAGTTTTCTGATGTCGAAACACATAGTCCATCCTAAACAAACTCAAGTTTTGTTTTTGATGCGTCAACACAAAATTGTCACGTGTGAGGCATGATCAGCAATTTCGCGCCGACTTTTCTCGTATGACCCTTGCTCCTCGCTCTCACCCTCACTCCCCCTGTCCCATCTTCCTCCCTCTTTCTCTCTCTCTCCCCCTTCCGAGGAGGGTAAGCAGAGGCAAGGCTGCAAGGCCTCGCCCTTGAGGCCCTCACAGCCCCTCAGTCGTCGATCTGGTTGAGGCTGCAATCGGCGGCTGGCGACTGGCGGCTGGCTGGCCGGTCACTTGGCCGGTCGCCGGCCGTCCAGCCGGCCGGCAGCCAGCTGGCCGGTGGCTAGCGAAGTGCTAGCCGCTAACATGCTAGTCGGCCATCCATCGCTGACGCGAGGGGTGGTGCGCAACCATCCCTCGCTTCAGCGAGGTATGATGATCGAACAGGCCCTCCCGCTACATTCCACTCCACTTATTATGAACCCCCGCGATTCATGAACAACAAGCAAGGTTGTCAGACAGTGAGTTATGAACATTGTGAAAAAAAATTAATAATTTCAATCACCAGCTAAAGATGAACACGTGCGTGGCACTTGGACCTAAGCTGCAGCTTGTCAATCAGCACGGCTAGCAACCTCCCCCTTTGGGCTGGAGGGTCGTGCGACAACCATGTTGGGCGTCTCCAACCTCCTGTGGTTGCATTCCATGAATGCCGCCCTACTGGAATATTGTTCACTTTTTCCGCGTTTAGGTGGTGTCCCCTGACACACGTCGATCCGTGCGAGCTACCAAATCGCTCCAGTATTCATTGACCAACCCTATGGACAATCGACATTCGTGCTCCCAAGAGTTATGTTCAGGTCCGTACGCGATCCAATGAATGAGGTATTCCCTAACATCCTGTGACCGGAGTATACGCTCTCAATGCTCGAGTAGGCGAAGAACCTGGTATTGACGGCCCACAACAAGGGCTGCCGGTGGTGGTTGAACGGTTTCCTCTGTCGTGTATGGAGCCAGTAGGCTCACATGAAACATGTCATGTATATTCATACTCGGCAGAAGTAACAATCGGTATGGCATTGGCCCGATACGATGGGAAATGACCCAATCCACTTTGGTAGAAGTCTCCGCACCCCTGGCGACTTCAACCGAAGATTCTTAGTGCTAACCAACACTTTGTCACCAATATCAAACTAGACCTCACGGTGACATTTGTCGGCATATGAATTTTTTCGTTGTTGAGTAGCTTGAAGGTGACCCTTTGCCTCCTGCAACAAGGAGTCTATGCGCTCGACAAACACTCGAGCAGAAGGAACCTCTCCTCTTGTACTCCCACTCTTTACCAATAAAAGGGGCACCACTGGATACCGACCATTGTTCAACAATACAATGTGAACATTGTAGACTTATTCACCGAGTTATTCACCGCAGACTCTGCCGGTGCTAGGAATCTGTCCCCGTCGTTCATGGTAAGGTCCACGTACATGCAGAGCATTTGTTCCAAAGTGCGGTTCATGCACTCTGTTTGTTCTTCAATTTGAGGGTGAAACGCTGTTGGTTTTTGCGACTTGTTGCCGAAGTACTCGTGCATCCTTTGCCAAAACTTACAAGAAAAATTTCCATCTCAATCATACATAATGCGGATCAGCAAGTCGCGGTACTTTACGACACCCTCAAAGAAGAGAAGAGTGGTCTCCTCTATGTTCACATTACTAGTTGTAGGAATGAATTCTGTCATCTTCATCAGAAGATCCACATCCACCAGTATTGTATCGTGGCCACTGGTTGTGTCCGGAAGACCAATAATGAAGTCCATGATGACGCACTCCCATGGAGTCCCATGAATAGGAAGTTGTTGGAGGAGTCTGGCAGGCTTCTTGTTACTAGCCTTATTCCAAATACGTGGGTCGCATGTCATGCAATACTTCCGAACATCAAAACTCCACCCCGGCCACCAACAGTGGTTCGAGAGTGCCTGGCCGGTGTTTCGAGGTCCCACACGACCGGCAACCGGGGGGTCGTGGAATTGGGAGATAATCTTCGCTCGAGGGTCTCCCGATTCTGGCATACCAACTTGTTTTTTTGTGCCAAAATATTCCTGCGGCCTCCATCAATGCGTACTTGTCTAGATTTTAAGAGTTGAAACCAAGAATCCACGTAGTATCCCTTCACGATTCTTTTAACCCGTTGTAGTGGATAATCTCTCGATGTGGCTGTCGCAGTGGTGCAAGGGGCTCTCATATTTGTACGGTTGCTATTGTAATAGCCAGAAAATACCCACCGACCTCGGTGGTTGCTTTAATTTCCACCGGCTGGCGGCTTATTGGATCAACCACATTGATGCGTACTGGCCGATATTCGCATGTGAACGAGAATCTTCTCATGTATTCGCTCCAACGTACCTGTAGTCTTGATAGGTTCGGTTACGTTTGGAAAAACACCAATGGATTATGGTTGGTCACGATTGTCAGACCCCCTTCAACACCCTCGAGGTAGCAACGCCACATCTTCAAAGCATGTACTACAGTAAGGAGCTCTTGATCCCCAGTCGTATACTGCATTTGTGCGAAGATGGGCTTCCGGCTGTCATATGCCATTGGGTGACCATTCTACATGAGGACGGCTCCAAGTCCTACTACGAACGCATCACATTGAACCTCTCACATTTGTGATGCATCTGGAAGAGCTAGGACGGGCCCTGTGGATTGAAGCTCTTTGACTTTGAGAATGGCGTTCTCGTAATCAGATGTCCATTTCTAATGCACGTCTTTTCGTGTGAACCTGGTTAGCGGTGCTTCCAGGGTCGAATACCCTTGCATAAACCGTCGAAAGTAGTTTGCAAGGCCAAGGAAAGACCGAATTTGCCCAAAATTTTCGAGGCGTGGCCAGTCCACTACGGCTTGGACCTTACATGGGTCGACACGGATACCGTCCTTGCCGACAATGTGTCCAAGGTATGCGAGCTCATCTTCTACAAACTTGCACTTGCTTGAATCAAATTTCCACCATTACCTTGTTAAGCGCCCGGTTCTCCACACACATGCGCAAACCACCATCCTTTTTGTTCACAAAAAGGATCGGCGTATCGTACGGTGAGCTACTTGGCTCGATCCACCCCTTTGCAAGGTACTCTGTGATTTGGCGTTTGGCCTCTTGCCTCACTGCTGGACTAAGGTTGTACATGGGTTTGAACAAAGGAGTCGTCTCTAGTTTCAGCAGAATCGTGTGGCCCTTGTATCGTTCTGGTGGGAGCCCAACTGGTGGGTGTTGGAATACATCCAAGAACTTCACCAATAGAGGTTTGATCTCTAGCGACGTGTCTCCCTTCACATCATCCTCCATTTTTTGTGGTCGAGCCAAGAGGTATCGATAACCTTGTCAAATACGTCTCTTGACAAGCATCACTGACAAGCTAGCATGGACCTTAAGTCGGGTCGGTGACAATTCCGTACTTGGCATCAGTGTAAAGCGACACTATCCCTTTCGTAGGATCAAACGCTTTGATTCAAAGCGCATTAGAGCATTGTTTTCATATAGCCATGGATCATCTAGCACCACATCAAACGGGTCAAGAAGGTTGAGTACGTTCAACGTGACGCTCGGTGTGTACCCTTGAATACAATTTTTTTGCTTTACAGGTACCGATCACTGGTACCATACGATTTTCACTCACGACAACTGCGCCATTCGATTGCTTGTACTTTAGGCCAAATTATTGAGTAAAGCCAAGGCTAGCGAATGATTCATCTCCTCCAGTGTCAGCAAGTATGTTCACGGGAGCACCAGCTAGGTGTCCTTTGAACTGCGTCGTCATGTTACCTCCACCCTTCTTAATGAACAGGCTCGATGATAGTAAGCCGAGTTTGTGGTAAATACGAAATATATACGACGGACGCCTTAGCTCCAATGATTCACCTACTCAAGTCCACATCTTGTGGACACGTGTAATTTCGGTTAGCACCTTCCAGTCTTTAAAATTGACTGGGTCAAAATTGTTGACCAAAGGTACAACAAACATGATTGATCTCATCACTTTTATGGTGTTTTCTTCAATTACTGTATCGCAGAACTCTTGCACATTAATTTGTTTCACCACCACTAAGCACGTCCGATCACGCATCTCATCCGAAGATGTAAGGTTCAGTGGGCAATGATGGTTTGCAAGTGTAGAATGAGGTTCAACAAGAGGGGAGAAAACAACAACGAAGTTTGAACTTGTCAAAAACTAAAATTGTTCAACATCCTCGTCTGAAAACATGAACCCACACTCATGATCCAATTTTACCCCTAAGTGGTCCCCACTAATGTCACTCAAGGGCAGGACAAACCCACATCACGGCCCTGCCCGTTTCCACGGCAGGGTCCATCGCCACGTCTGCTGCCCTGTCCACGGCCTTGTCCGTGGCCTCTTGCTGTACCATCCCCACAAGGTGTTGTTGCTGCGTCTAACGCCACAGCCTCCTGTCCACCACAAGGAGCCTCAGAGCACTGAGCCCTAAAGTGGTCTGGCTGCAGACAGAGTCCATCACGTAAGGTCGTGTTGCGATGCTCACGTGCCGCTTGTAGCTTGTCATTGTTGTGGCTAAGCTTGTCGTTTGGGGTCTTGTGCCCGCCAGTCTTCTTGATTCTTTTTATGGCCTGTTAGGTAGTGGCGGGTGTTAAAAAAGTACCAAGGGCCAGGTGGTTCACCCATGATCTGGCCCACACCGTGCGCGCAAGTCCCGGACAGTTGGTGGGTGCATCATTCACGACTCAACCATTGACTACCAATGGACCGCGACAACAACATTTAGTAATTGGTAGAGCACGTACCTCCGAGTGGCTACCCCTATGGCCCTCACAAAGTCCATGCACACGTCACGGCCTTGTAGTGCACGCACGTTCTGCCTTGCGTCCGAGTAGTGCTATGCGTTCGCTGAATACAATTCACTCATGTAGTCCTGCAGTGCCCTCCAGCTTGTCCAAGCCAGGCCGGTTGCCGTTGTGGTAGTATTTTCCTTCAACTTATCATTAGCAAGACCCTTACGGAGGTACTCAAGCGGTATGCAATCCGGGTACTTAAAGCTCTACGTCCCATCACCCTATGTGAAGCTTTTGGCTTCCTCCAAAAGTGTAGTGAACTCATTGACATAGGCTTCGAGCGAGCTACCTAGCTGCCTGAATTCCTTAATCTCGTGGAAGGCACGCTGCACTTCCTTGTACTCGGTGCACTTCTTACGCATGATTGTGCAGAAGGACTCTCACGCCATGGGCTCGCACTCGAGGTGCGGCTGCTGCGCACTCCATTCCTTGACCACATACTTGAAGACCTTGTCTTCAAGCCGCATTGTGGCAAGGTTGTCCCACTGACTAAATGGAGCCTTATAGACACATAGACATGCTCCATGCGATTCAGCCAATCGGTCAGCTTCACGCCCTTCTAGAAGATCTCCACACTGTAGAGGAAGGACATGTTTATTACCGGCCCCGAATTCATCGAGGTAGGCAAGTCGCCACTGCCACTCTCAGTGGCATCAGCACTTACGGCACGCTACAATTGCTCCTGTATCCACACCTGGGTTATGCTCTACGTCTTCTCAAAGTTGTCACATCAGCAGCTTGCCCCGAGAGCAGCGAGGCGGTGTAATTGGCGGTCACAGTCGAGGTCCGTGATGCTCTACCCAACGTGGGCTTGCAGGTTGGTGAATACCAACTTTAGCTTTGATATCGTCAGAGCATCGTCGATAGACTCGAGGGCCTCGCGCTGACAGTGTACCTTTATCGACTACATGAGGGTACGGTTCGCATACACACCTCCAAGGAGTCCCATCTTTCGAAGAGGTTGTTTTGCCCCATCGTAGCCACATTGTAGGGAGGGGGTTCGTGCCCACTCCTCCGGGTTGTGTTGTGTTCCCACCGTCAGTGATGGTCTTGAGTCGGCCTGCCACCTCGGCAGCCAACTTGACAAGCCTCCGACGGCATTCACAAACTGCCTTCGCGGCAATGTCGTATGGCTCGTTATTGCGGGAACTTCCCACTTGGCTGCTTTTAGCACCTTTGCTGCTTTCGGGAGCCTCACTTGTCGGCAGCTTCAAGCGATCCGAGCATCTTGTCCTTTTCGAGTGATCGGCTCGAGTTTGTCGCACAATGATGACGATGATCGCGATCCTCGTTGCCTTTGCCATCGTCAGCGTCGTGCTCTTTGTCGGGGTCCACATCTGGCGGTCCTCCTCGAGCGCATTGTTCATTGCGTGGGGGTCGTCCACGTTCACGTCGACATACTCGTTGAGCACTTTTCTGGCTTCTGCACGCTTCTCGGTGTCGCCGAGGTTGGTGCCGATTGTCTTCGGCGGTACGATTGCATTTGATTTGGCAACCGCGATCAAGGGGACGGCTCCCAAGACTTGGAGTCCGTCAAGGACGCATGGTGAGGCCGTCACCGCCTTGCTCTTGTTGGTCTTGGATGCTTCGGCACTTGCCATTCCGTCACCCGTGCAACTAGCACGCGAAGACGGTTGTAAGAGTCACCTCCACAATGTCGGGGAGGTGTTGAATCCCGAAGTCACCTTGCTCTCATGATCGGTGAGACAATTGTACAATTTATTTCAATATTCCTAGGCCGTCACAATCGGCACAATGACGTGGTAGAAAAATACTAATTTTCGACACTGCCACGGTCGACACAATAACCTGGTTCCTAGGCAAAACCCTAAGCCGTGACTCGCGGCATTATGCTAGCTAAGGAAACCTAGAAAAAAAAAGTAAGTACAGTATCAAGAAGCCAGAGTTTGAGCATCGCTAAAAAAGGTGAGGAGGAGGAGGTCAACTCTAACTAAGAATTAGAACCCCCACATGCTCTCTCCTCACTACTCTTGTCTTCTAGTCTTCCTTGACCTCATCTTGCGTCTTCTTGGTGCGCCTTGCACCCCCTTCAAGGTGGCTCTCCTTGTGTCCACGGCAATGGAAGAGCTGCCAAAAAGTCTCTTGGCGTGATTTTCCTTGTTTTTTTTCAGTCTCTCAAGTCGTGAGAGCCTTTGATGTTGGGAAGAGTCGCTTCCCTGTTTTCGATTGAAGGAAGAGAGGAGAAACCTTGAAAATGGGGCATTTTAGTGGTTTTGGAGATAGGCACTCTCTACCCCTTCCCATTGGGATGAAGGAGAGGCTGAAAGGAAGAGGCCCAAAACAATAAAGCTCTTTTCCAGCTTCCTAACGCACTTCACGGTGCTTCAAATAGCGAAGTGTAGATGTCATGCCTCCTTCTGGCGTTTTTGTTGCTGCTTGTAGCTGCCGACGGCGTTTTATAGAAACGAGGACTGTTCTGCTCGTTCGTTATGTTAACGAGCGAAACAATCCTGTTCACTTGAAACTGTTCACTTCAGTTTGCTACAATGTGAAAAACAAATGAGCGAAGTAATTGTTTTCATAAAATCTCCCCCACACAGAAAATATTTTTCAACGTCGACACAACGTCTATTTTTGCAGCGTAAAAATGGATGCTGAGTCGACGTTGACGTCAATATGTTTCGCACATATGTCTCAAGTCGATGTCGTCGACATGAGAAGAGCGCCAAAAAAAATTGGCGAGCTGTTGATCGGACATCGTCCGGTCAACAACCTGATAGTCCTCGTTGGCATTTGCCGACGAGGACTAGCCAAACAGGTAGTCGATTGGCTGGCTTGCTACCGCCAGCCAGCTCGTCGGTCCTCGTTGGCATTGTGCGCACTTTCATTACGCACAACGTGCGACGGTTGTGTGCATAAAAAAACATTCGCGTGGCCTATCGCACGAGGGATCGCACGCCGGTAAGCTGGAAGCGAGACCTCTCTATTTTTTTCCGAATCGTTGTCGGTCGCACACAACCGAAGAAGACCAACTTCATAGTCTCTCCGGTTTGTGCCCGTTTGATCTGTCGATCGGACGTAAGACGAGGATCAAACAGTAGAAAGAGACAAATGCGTGTCTATTTTTGCTGTGTTTTCTTACTACGACTTTTACTTTGCTTCTTTTTTTATAGGGAGAGGAATTCGAACAAATAGTACAACTGTAGCGGGAGGGCCGGTTTGGCCCTCCCTCCTCGCTGAAGCGAGGGGTGGTTGCGCACCATCCCTCGCGTCAGCGAGGGCTGGCCGGCGGCCAGCACTTCGCTGGCCGCCGGCCAGCTCGCTGCCGGCCGGCTGGACGGCCAGCCAAGCGACCGGCCGGCCACCGGCCGGCCAGCCGCCAGCCGCCGATCGCGGCCTCAGCGTGATCGGCGGCTGAGGGGCCACGAGGGCCTCGAGGGCGAGGCCTCGTGGCCTCGTGCCCTCGCCCCCCTCGCCCTCCTTACAAACGAGCAAGAGAGGACGAGGGATAGGGGGAGCGAGGGTGAGGTCGAGAAAGCTGGCGCGAAATCGCCAGCGTGCCTCGCACGCGATGATTTCGCGCCAGAACGACAAAATGGAAATCGAAGTTCGTTTACGATGAACTTCGACATAAAATAAACGGAATAACTCGTGCGAATACACGAGTTCGAGGTAAAAACCCCCGGTTTGGGTCCCAAAACCAGGGGTTTGGTTAAAAACGGAAATGGGCCTCCGGAGACTCGAAATATTCGAGTCTCCCTGCTCTGGGTCGTTGATGACGATTGCCCCTCAGTCTTGCGA
>SZWC01011241.1:9183-19707 GCA_023375785.1 Penium margaritaceum
CACACACACACACACACACACACACACACACACACATACACACACACACCTACACACACATACACACACATAGAGAGAAAGAGAGTGAGACAGAGAGAGAGAGAGGGAGGGAAGGAGAGAGAGAGATAGAGACTTACAGAAATACAAGACTGATAGATGGACAAACAAACCGATAGAGTGACCTAAAAAGGATAGAATCAGTGCCTGACTTACTCGACCGACTGACTTGGTAGCAGATGTAGCGGAAGTAGCAGCATCGGTGGTGGCTAAAGTGGCAAGAGTAATTGTCCTAGCAGCACTAACAACAAAACGAAGGGCAGAAGAAGGGGCAATACAAACAGCAGAAGTAACTGCAACAGTAGTAACACCGGTGGTGATAGCCACAACAGTAGCAACAAGGGAAATTGAAGAAACAAAGGAAATAGGCTATTAACGAAGAAGCTAGTAGAAGTGATTGACAGTAATTCCTTGGCCGTATGTGCTGGTTTTTTTGTAGATGTCGATGTAGCATCCCTGCAAATTGTTGCTACTAATTCTACATTTGCTGATGTAGCTATTGTGGTAGCATGGGAGGGATAAGGTTTTGCGGCCTTTTCTAAACCAAAGCCAGTATAAAATTGTGGACCACAAGGTTGGTGTAGGTAGTAGAGAAAACATACAACATCTTCAATCCTATCAAGAAGGAAGGTTTCACTTTGACACTACTGGTGAAGTGCCCAGTGGCAAGCGACATTGGGGAGATGCGTGTGATGTCCACACATTTATAGTGGGTACAAGTTATCTAGGTGCAAAATCAAATATCCACATCCTACAAATAAAGACTCTTTTACAATCACTAGAGCACTATCTAGTACAAGGTGTGCATCAAACTAGGTTTTGGAAAGATTCGGAACGTTGTCAAACATCGTATTGTAAGTGGCATTGTAAAAAAGGCTCTAATTTTTCTAAACATTTTGCATAATGTTTTAGGGTATAGTTTTAATTTGCACAATGTGTTGTATGTAACTCAGTCTTAAGAGAAACCTCCAACCAATGAAGGTTGAGTGTGGCACAATCAAGAATGCCAGCTTAGCGGGTGAGATATAGAGATGACAAAGGTGGCATGGGGTGGATAAGAGGCCTGTCGTAAAAAATGGTTTTTATCCCCTGCTTGTAACCATCTATGGCATTGGATGGGGGTGGGGACGGACCACTTGGACAAGAAAACAAGCCCGTCATTGCATATATGACCAAATACCTCATTCATTAAATCGTGGATCGACAAGTGTATTGGGAAGTGAACATATCAGTGAACATGGACAAGTAAGAAAAACTATTACATATTACATATAATCCACAATAACTAACACATTACTGGAGGAATACGTATGCGGGCTCTAGTGACATGAATTGATGATGATGATTTATGGAAAGCATTTGAATCCGGGAATGTATGTATTTGGTACATCAATTGTCATGTATGAATGAAGGGTGGTTAATCATAACTCTGTGATGTAGGCTGAATTTTAGAGGAGGAAATTTCTTGAAAATTCTACAACCACACTCATCATACATTTCCCCAAGCTTCATTGAGCTTCCTTCTGTTGACAATACATGCAACTTTGGTTCCACAAACAGCAAAATACTTATCTTCCTATGACAATGTCCTGGCACATTCTTGTTTTGTTTTCTGTTACACAAAGCAATTAGAGCAGGAGATTATATAGTATAAAATCACCTTCCTCTAATTTCTGGTCCTACATACAATTTTCCTGACAAGTTATCCTTCCTAGTATGGAGCGCATTCTTCGTATATAATGTTTTATAATTTGTGTATAAGACAAACCGTGCTCATAAAATAATGTTGCAATGGATAAAGGGTATGGTATTTTGTAGCATACGGGCCATTTTCACGGTTGCAAATGGTTGTCGGATAGTTATCGGGTGCCTCAGATTCTGGATGCTCAAGTTTCACCGAGCAAAACCCCGGAAAAATGTAATAGGCTAGAGTCCGCTTTAACTCTAGCCTGAAAATTACCCGTGGCCGGATTCAAGGTGAAAGGGGTGCCGCGGTGGAAAGTCCATCACGCCACTCCTCCTCCCCTCTAGTTGGCCGCTAGGGTCTTGTTTCCGTGTGGCTGTGCCACATGGAACGATCGGGATTTAGGATGCATGTTCACAAAAATGCCTTGTCTGTGGCATGTTCTTTTTTGGGACAAAATGGCTGATGCGACCATTCTTCCATCCTCCTTGGACAACTATTACGAGGGCCTAAGTTTTGAGTCCCACACTAAGTCGCAAAACAACCCAATGCTGTTACATTGGTATGAGAGCCAGCTTTCGCAACCATCTCAAAAATCAGTTTTAGCAACACGTCGCATCTGTCCAAAGAGTGACACCGTACGTCGATCGTGATTTATGACTGAGTTACTTTCTCCAAGGCCGAACATCGCCTGTCGTGAAACACAGCCCATGCAATTGACTAGAAGCTTTGGTCCAGCTTGTTACTTCCCGGTTGGGGGTGCAAAAGAAAACGGTGTCGCAATTGGCGATGACCGATGGCTACCGGTGGACCAAACGCTGCTTGGTGAGCGATGTTTGGCTCCGATAGCTTGTTAAGCTACAACGAGCTCTTGGAGAGCTCACCGGGAGCCCGACGAGCGGGGAGCAGTTCCCTCGTTGTAGAGAAAACGAGAGGAGAAGGGAGCGAACCTCCCTCTCCCCCCTCCCAACCCCTTGTTCAGGACACGTTAGGAGGAGGGGAGGCTGTTCGCCATCCACCCTCGTCTCTTCACATGGGCCGATTGCCCATGGAGGTTAATAGGGGACGTCTCCCTCCTCTCCCCGCTCTCACATGGGCGGACTGGCCAAGGGGGGGGGAGAGGTGGCATTTGCCCACTCCCCCCCCCCCTTCCAGGTGGACCAACGGCCCAAGCGGGAGGAGAGGGGCCGTCTCCCCCCCCCCTCCCAAATCTGACGTGGGCCGACAGCCCATGGGGGAGGGGAGGGGGCGTTTCCCCCTCCCCCTGCCCCTCATGCGGGCCGACGGCTCAAGAGGGAGTAGAGGGGGCGTCTCCCTCCCTTCCCAATCTGACATGGGGTTACGGTCCTTGGGGGAGAAGAGGGGACGTCTCCCCCTTCGCTCCCTCCTCACGTGGACGATGGCCAACGGGGGAGAAGAGGGGAGCCGTTCTTCCCCCCACCCATCCCTCTTCCCCCCGCGATGGCTGACAGCCCAAGGAGGAGAAGAGAAAGAGACCCCCCCTCTCCTCCCCCTCTCATAAGGGCCGACAGCCCAACGGGGGAGGCAGGGAGCGTCCCTCCCTCTCACCCCCCTCACAAGGACCCACCGCCCAAGAAGGAAGGAGGGTGGGAAGCTTCCTCCCTCCTCCACTCGCCGGGGAAGGGGATTAGCCCCGCAAAGACATAACTGGGACCATTGTATGCTCGTGCCTAAATGGTTGTATGCTAGAAGTGTAGTCGGCAGCGGTGGCAACCCCCAGGGTAATAACTATCGGTTTGGTTATTCCAGATTTCACTATTTTTGTTTTAGACCTGATGGCTGGCCCACGGACACGAAGATAACATGGTCAGTTAAACCCGGTCTTGACCACCGTAAAAAGCGGCAGGAAGCTTAATCTAGGATAAATTCATGTGGTATGCTTGTTCTTACTCTGGTTTCAACAGGAGGCCTCGCATGTGTAATGTAATTCATGTTGTGAGCCTATCTCTGGTAGTGACCTCTACATGCCTTGACTTTGGCATGATTGCCAAAGAAAAGGCTGTGACAAGCCACATAGTAGTCTCGCCACGTGTGGCGAGACTACTATGTGGTTCCGATCAAGAACATCTCGGGAGATGTTCTTGATCGGAACGGGACAAGCTTTCTTGCTATTCACCTCTCCCGCGAGTGGAACCGTACTGCTGTCCTTTATTTCCCATTGAGATTGAGTAATACAGCTTCCTCTCGCATACTTTCAGATCTACCATGTTGCTCTAGTTTACCCGCTTGCTAACCATGCAAAAATCACTGCTGTAGGAAGCATAAAGCAAGCACTAGGAAAAAAATCGACATATTAGAGACATCTCATTACATGACGACACTGATGTTGGAACAGTTGCATACACGGCATGAACGGTGCATGCGCAATGCAAACGCGGCTCCTCGGACAAGTTTGCCACTTAAGCTCTACAATTTTTTGATAATTTCTCAAACATTGTTTTAAAAGAGTTCCCACTTTATGGAAAATGGGAAGACCGATAGTTCACCGAACATACCACCAGGACACGCTTGGAAGATCCCAATAATTGAAAAAGAGGGAAATTGACGTGCCAAAAATTTGTTCATTTTCATGGATCATCAAGTTGAGTAGTTCTATGTCAACTGTTTTAAAAAATGTTTGAAACTTTGAAAAGTGTTCCGGTCAATTCCAAGTGTGTGGTCAAGTTGACCATGGGTTTTGATACAACGATCTAAAGGTTCTGGTTGAGATCTTAAACAAAAATCAAGAGTCCTGATCTTCTTTTTATCATTCGTTCCAACCCACAAAAAGGAGGGAAACCGACAGTTTTTTGTGTCGCAAACGACATTCACTTGGAAACGCTTCAATGCGGGATGTTTACCAATAACAGTGCCTAAAATCCTGTGCATTAATACCAAATTTTGGGGTAGTTCATGAATAAACCTAAAGGGGATGACTACTGAAAAGCCACGGCATGGCCCAATGTTGGTTGTACATTTGCTAAACAAATTTGATTGCAAAAAACCGGACATGCTGCGATCACTCATACACTTACTATAGCAATCAAACACGTGCAGGCTGCACAAAACAAGTGTCGATTGCACGGTTACATGGGCGTCGGCCACGTCATCGATGTAAGTGCCGATTGCACTCCTAGCAACAGCACATCTGCTGGTTGCATAAAACTTGTCCATGTTGAATACAGTGCTGAAAAGGTGTCAGTTGCACTTTAGTCACGAATACCAAAGGCATTCGTGATGATGGTGCTCAATGCACTGCTCATGGTCTTCAGAGATACGACGAAAGCAAATGCATATTGCACATCCATGTGGGTGCCGGATTCACCAAGGATACTGGATAGGTCATTTGTGCTTGGATTTCAATAAACAGAGAATGCGAGTGCCGGTTGCACTCATCACACACACGATGGAGAAAATCCTCGGACGTGGGTCAATCGCACAAATTTGACAAGTGCCAGTTGCACTTGGAACACGAACAGCATTGGAGATGCAACTGTAGCATCCGCGAAAATACGGAACGCACAACTACCATGAGAGTTTAATGTTTGACTGACGAGTGCGTCGGTGAAATTGTATACACACGAGTGCCGAATGCACCGTTGTCATGAATGCCAATTACACAATCAAAAAATGCTGCGATTTGTACTTTTGTCATGCATGACGAATGCGTCAGTGATGCAAGTGTCAAACGCACTATGGCCATGAGTTGTGGTTGGACTAACTATGCTAGTGTTGATCGTACAACACATGTTATAAGATGACGGTTGCAATGATAGCATTGGTGCCAACCGCACCTTGTTGTATCGACTAGCAAGAACTAGCCAACTCGTTCCCTCATTAGGTTGGCTTGCGATAGACCACAAAACAAAAGCATACGATCCATGTGCGGAGTGGTTCCATGGGCAAGCGCATCAAGCACGTTATTCAAAGCACCAAAAACACATCGTCTGACGTTTGCAGGGTACATCAACTAAGTCAAGGATGGTTACACTGTTGAATTATTCAGATGGAGAACTAACAGGCATGACCAAAACATCACAGACGGTTATTGTAATAAGAAGTATCCCCAAACGGTGTAACAAAAACACAGCGGTCTCGGCTGTCACCAGCAGTGATGACCATAGGAAGTTGAAACTTTGTCGTGCCGATAGCAGTATGGAAAGGTACTTCCAAAAGAAGTATAAACCAAATTCTAACGGGTAGGTCACATGTGTGACGGGGACGATTTCCTCAAATTTGGACTGTGCAAACGGTGGAAAAACTCCTCTGTATCCATAGGTGGAACGTGCTACAAAAGCCTAGTCACTTTAGCACTCGTTCCAAAACATGTATGGCTTGGGTGACTACAAGAGGTCAGTGCACATAGCCAAGTGCCGGAAACAACCCTCTTTTCAATGGATCAAGGTATGCAATTCGTACCTTTGTACTTTAGGCACGTGAAACTGGGTACATAGCATGCATGGAAAACGTGCACGACTTGTACATAAAACTTATCCACGAATTGTTTTTGTGTCAATCACGACATCACGTTTTGGATAAGTTGGACAGATGAATGGTCACAATGGTTTTGTGACATTTGACAAAGCAGACGATTTCAGCTGATGTTTTACATAAGAATGGCGACGCCATTTCACCAAACAGGTTTTTTGGTGGGCGTATGATGTATTTGACAGTCGCACGTCCCATTGTGCTACACTGTTGCAAAGGCAAGTGTGATCATTTGATGACTATGCCTATGTCATGATGATGTCACGAGACGTGGAGCATACCTCATGTGTTTGCATGCCGACTTCAATCCTCAAGAATTGACATCGTGTTGCCTATACACAGTGTGTAATGGATGTATCAATACCTTTCAAAGGTTTTGTGCATCATTAGTCATGGCCGATACAAACATCGGTCCATGATTGAACGTGTCAGGGGTGATATCCTTGAATACACACTCAATGGCCAAACCATTGACATCACATCATTCCGTGAGTGACGGAAACAAAGCGTGGTGCCCAACCAGTACTGACGATAAAATGTACACGAGTGTACTGAAAATCCTCTTAAAAAGGACAAAGATGATTTTCAGTGGTGGGTGTACATGCGTGAGAGGCTTGGGCATATGTCCTCAACGGTTTAAGACGACGCAGTGCGTTAGTTGAAGACTACAAGAGTTCACTCTCTGGCATTAGAAAACCACTAAATGTCAAATGCGAACAAATTTGAAGGCGGCACCTTCAGTCTATCATGAATCAACTAGTGAATATGTCATGGACATTGATAGGCAAAAGTGCGGGAACCAATGCCAGTGACACGAGTTCACCCCCAGTTCTGTGAAGATTCCATTAAAAAAAGAGCGACTCTTCTTTTTTGTTTATGGAGTTCCATAGTACTATGACAACCAATTAACTTTTCTACAAACCAACTACGACATAGTTGGGATCACAAAAAGGTCCAGGTTTTGTGTCTAGGGCTTATTAACCATGGAAACAATCTATAAGCCAATAGCTTTGCGCTAATTGTGTGCTAGCATCCACGTCTCGGTGGTCCAACTGACCACATAGCAAGACATAATCAACATCAAAACAAAAGAACGACCAGTGTATTGCAACGCAATGCTGATGTGAAACACCCTTCAAGGTGGGCTTTGAAAAACAATATTTCTCACCAGATTCATCTGATGTTTTTAGAAACACCTCAAAGTTCATGGTATCGTGACACGGTTCACTAGACGTGTACATCATGCTTTTCAAACATTGTGCGGATGGATTTTGGTCATGCTAAAGATATGGTATAGCACCACTTATGCTATATCTAAGCGTAAAATAAATCCAACATCCAATTTGTTGGAACAAAACAATCTCCAAAAAAGGTTATACCAACTACGGTGTAGTCAAACCATGCTTGAATGACCGGGAAAGTCATGATAAAGCGAATCAACTCCCTTGGTGTTGGACTGGTTCAATTGATGTACCTTGCTGAATGAAAGTACATTATGCGTTTGGATATCGCGGTGGTGGTATCCACAATTGTGGCAATTTTTGAGATGTATTTGATGAGGGAAATATACCCTACAAGTGCCTTGGATAAGGCATATGAAAAATACTCAATTGAGTGGAAACACCAAATGTACACAATAGAAGACATTGAAGGAACGTGGATTGTTGCAACTTGGCGAACAAAATTCATTAACGAGTTCTTGAAAGGAACCCTCGGAAGCAACTACATAAGGACAAAAGATTTATGAGCGAGTTGTTCCATAATCACCAGATGTGAATTGAAAGTATTCGATCACAATCACATGGAATTGAAACCTGAAAGATGTCCTTCCAACTTGTACTACATGGATTGTGATCATGGTACACCCGTTTGGTGATAACCATGTTATGAACACTTTGCTGGTGGACACGATCCACAATCGTTGAGACGCATTATCTCATCTAACCTAGTTAAAAGTAATGTGCCTTTTACAAGAACGTGAGTGGCGGCCTATGATACCCATTTCAGACATAAATGAGGCGATGATGGTTGAGACCAAGATCATGTAGGTCTCAGTGTTGTCGTGTCCAATGACATACGCTCATTAAAATTGTGCATGCCAGATGACCAATGTTGCCTCCTTCAAAGATGTGTGCAATATCTGAAAGGAAATCCAGTTGTGCTAAGCAACCATGTTTTAAGATTTTGGTGCCTCCCAACCCTAAGAAAAAGCTAGCATGCGAGTTGCATGGGCTTAATGGAGCTTGGCTGGGTTCAGCCAACCAACCCACAGGTGCTGAAAGTGGTATAATGGACCCACATGTGGTCACGAACACGCGGTTGCAAGCCAAGGGGACTGACGTCCGGATCTTGGATTAACATAATGGAAATCTTGCGGGGAGGTACCATCCTGGAAACAACCCCTTGGAGGAGATCATGTCTCAACAACATGGGAAGTGTTGTGTGGGCCTGGACAGTTTTTGCGTAGATGCCAGGTTAACTCGTCGCATGGACGCTCCTTGCAAAGGGGGGTGGAGGCGTCACAGTAACAGCCTGCTCAACACGTACCACACAGAATGTAGGAGAATTCATCATATGTATCCTCTTCCAAACTGGCAAGACATTGTTGAAAATGTACCTCCCAACAGGCATCAACCATGCCTCCAATATACATGTCTGATGAAGTCTTTGGTGGAGACACACCAACACTTGTGAAGAACGTATAAGGATTGTACGTGTCTCATCTTGGCTAGAGCCAAAGAATAATGTGATCCACACTGGATGTTGTACGCAAATGACAATGATCACAAAAACCATAATCGTGTGTTCAATTTCGTACAAACGTGACGCAACCGCGTTACCGATGACAATAGTTAAAACATGTGATCTTGTTTGTGTTTCTTGTTACATGGTGTGCACCATGAAATACGCGATGATCAAACCTCCATGAGCAATGATGAACCGTGATAGTTCGAAGCAAAGGGGGAGGAATGTAGCATAAGGACCATTTTAACGGCTAAGCACGGTCACTCAATTATTATTGGGTGCTTCGGGTACTCAAGGCTCAGGTTTCGAGGAGCCAAAGCCCAGAAAAAAATATAATGGGCTAGAGTCTGGTTCAACTACAGCCTAAAAAGTAACCGTGGCTGGAATCTAGGTGAAAGGAGTGCCGCTTTGGAAAACCCATCGCGTCACTCCGCCTCCCCTCTAGTTGGCCGCTGTGGTCCTGTTTCCACTTGGCTGTGCCACGTGGAACAATATGGTTTTAGGATGCATGTTTGCAAAAACGCCTTACAAAGACTAAGTTCGCTTGTGGCGTGGTTTGTCCCAGCCAAAGTGGCTGAGGTGACCATTCGCCCATCCTCCTAAGGCAACTATTCTGATGGCCTAAGTTTTGGTTTCCATACTTAGTCACAAAATAGCCCACTGTGATTACAGGGTTTTTACATTGAAAAAAGTACGTGCCCAATAAATTTATGTCCCTATAACATACGATTCATGAAATACAAAATGAGACAAGTAGCAACTTCCAAAAAATCAAGTATCACGTGGTATTTCATCAATATTGTCCACAGGCTGCTTTTTATTCATCCAATGCACAAGTATAATCCATTCTTTGATAGCTATGTTGTAATACTATTAGGTTCACTCAAGTCTATCTACATTATAAATAATGTTTACAATCAAGGTGTAATATGTACCATTGTGTGCACATTGTGCACAATATCAACATCCTCCCATTTTCTCCCTCCCTCTCTCTCTCTCTCTCTCTCTCTCTCTCTCTCTCTNTACCGTACTAGCACTTGAAAAGTTAGTTTAATATCTCGAGGTTGATTATTTTGTATTTGTGTATAATTAACCGGGTTCAGTTTGTATTTGTGTCAAACTAGGCAATCACCAGAAGTTGTCTCGCGTCATTTTTGTCACTCGGTCGTGTTCAAACAGGAGCGAACAAAAGTGGTTCGGTGGGCCAAGTCTCCCATGCGCAAGGGCAATGCCAAACATCGAAGACAAAAATTCAAAGACAAATGTTCAACTGGTGGACATGATTTGGTTTCCGGGACCTGAACCTCCACATTAGTTGTTGATTTTGTATTTGTGTCGATTTAGAACCCGGCAGTTTGTATTTGTGCTAAATACCCAGGGCTCGAACTTTATTTCTATAAAAACTAAAATTCAAAGGCCCGAACTTTTCACGTGCTAGTACGGTATCTCTCTCTCTCCCTCTCTCTCTCTCCTTCTCTCTCTCTCTCTCTCTCTCTCTCTCTCTCTCTCTCTCTCCCTCTCTCTCTCTCTCTCTCTCTCTCTCTCTCTCT
>SZWC01011241.1:43596-64586 GCA_023375785.1 Penium margaritaceum
TTTCTCCCCACAGCTGGGTTCTCCTTTCGAGCATTCCCCTACGGTCCAGCAACGTCCCTCAACTCATCGGATGCATCTCTCGGGCGATTGGATGAAAGAGTCCTCCGTTCGAATCAAATTGGAGCAAGCTTGCCTGGGTGGGCTGCACACAAGGTGGTACCTATTGTCTCAAAGGATTTGATGTCCCTGAAAGCTGGGCATGCCATGCCATGCCATGCCATGACTTGACTTGAGCATCTGTTCTGCTACGGAGGTTTCTTGTCCGAGCTGCTTTCACAGCGACGCATGCCCTTAGTGGCATCTGGAGGTGCCCTTGAGGGTGACGGGTGGCTACGAAATCGTTAGGGTGGAGAGAGGGGGTGGGGGGGAGGGGGGGGGAGCCTGACAGCACTGTTTCGGTTTATCTGCCAAGTGCTTTATCCCTCCCTCGTCTTTCTCCCACATGCATTTTCCTGCACGCTTCCTCCCCAAGCAGTTTATCCTCTTGGCATTCCCCTTCTGCACCTTCTTTTGCACTGCCCGCAGGTGCCGTCGAGTGCGGCCGCAAGCGCATCGGTGCGGCGGAGCAAGCGCTCGCGCAGGGTTCGCAAGTGAGCGCGCAAGCAGCTGAGCAAAGGAGCTGGGTGAGGTGCTTCGCTGCCTTTTTGAGAAGGGCACGGATGAGAAGACGCTCGTGGTTTCGTCTGATGCAGCCGCAGTTGCAAGCGGAGAGAGTGGCACGGTAGGGGTGCAGAGTAGAAGCACTCGTATTTGCAAGCTTGTATTTTTGACCGTGTGTTCGTCTGGCAGGACAAGTGATGAAGTATTTCCACCCATTGTGTCAAAAGTAGTCTCCACCTTCCTATACGTTGAGATCTGCTGTGCTGCTGAGTTCAGTTTGCATGTTGCAGCTTGGTTAGAAGTGCTCTGTATGAAGCATTGTCCTGCCATCTTCACATCAGGGCGCAGCAGTAAAAGGTTTGGGATAAGCAGCCTATGTGCTCATGTGCGGATGACGATCCATGTTTACATCCTCTCAAACGAGGAGTGAAAAGGAATGTCCGATGTGCATGTTTAGGCATAACAATTTCAACATTGTGATTGGGTGTAGATAACGCACCCATAGCTCTGTCTGTGGTTGTATGCAATAGCAAAAGACTGGCGAGGATAACAGCTGACAAGTGGAACTGGAACAGAAACTGCAACAGAAAAACTTGCGACGCATTGTCGGCCACATATGTGCCAATGCCACATCTTCCTTAGGTTGTACCAAAACAAGCTACTTAACCATGGCTTACATGACGAGTATCCGGGTGGATGACCATGTATCCACAGAATTCTTGACAACTATTGCCATGTCCACATTTTATACATTAACCACACTAGATCCAATTATAGAACATTTTCACTCTTTGTTCATGTTACATTCAGCAAAATGCAAAAAGAAGATTGGATTGGAATGAACATGCTACATGTTTTTTTGTGTGTGTGTGTGTGTACACTGCCTCGCTGACTCCTCCTAGACCTCTCGGCTGGTGTACATGTTCGTGCGGATAACTGGCTGGATGGATGCTAAGGCTCACGAGGCGCTGTTCGCTGGTGTGTCACCGTGAAGCCGAACGTGTAGTTCCCCTCCTCCTCGCACTTCTCACACTACACCCTTACACGACCAGCTCCATCGGCAGCAACTCTTAGCTGTAACGTCACGAGTAGTCATAGATAGCTCTCAGGAGCAGTGCAGTCGGCACCCGAATTTGGGCATCAGTAACTCCACGTAGCTAATTTTCTTGCTGATTCTGACTGCACGACTGTAGTTGCAGCGGAGTTATCTTGGTATGGTCCAATGCTTCGGAAAAACGGACAACACCTGGGTTTTGGGCTGTCTGGTGTCTCGTGGGGCTCACACAAGACATTCTGCCAGATAGGATAATGCTAGGAGTTTTCTGGTTGGCTGATTTTCTGAGTAACAAGCCTCACAGAGTTGAGGTGAGGCAAGAACTAGGAGGGGTCTCAATTGGTTGCTCATTGTAACGGGTCGAGTCTCCAGCTCCTGCTCTGAAGTCGTTGTCGGAGCTCGCACAATGGCGTTCTCAGTCCGCGTCAGGGGTTTACCCCCTTTGCAGGACTGAGGGGCAATCGTCATCAACAACCCAGAGCAGGGAGACTCGAATGTTTCGAGTCTCCGGAGGCCCATTTCCATTTTTAACCAAACCCCTGGTTATGGGACCCAAACCAAGGGTTTTTACCTCGAACTCGTGTGTTTGCACAAGTTGTTTCGTTTATTTTTTGTCGAAGTTCGTCGCGAACGAACTTCGATTTACGTTTTGCCGTTCTGGCACGAAATCGTCGCGTGCGAGGCACGCAGGCGATTTCGCGCCAGTCCTCTCGTCCTCACCCTCGCTCCCCCTATCCCTCGTCCTCGTTCGCTTGTTTGCAAGGAGGGCAAGGGGGGGTGAGGGCACGAGACCCCGAGGCCTCGCCCTTGAGGCCCTCGTGACCCCTCAGCCGCCGATCAGGCTAAGGCTGCGATCGGCGGCTGGTGGCCGGCCGGTAGCTTGGCCGGCCGCAGGCCGTCTAGCCGGCTGGCAGCGAGCTAGCCGGCGGTTAGCGAAGTGCTGGCTGCCGGCCAGTCTTCGCTGACGCGAGGGGTGGTGTGTAACCACCCCTCACTTCAGCGAGGAGGGAGAGCTGGAAACTATGCAGCATGTTGGGGCAGCAGCGTTGTTGATGCAGCGTGCGGGCTTCCACGCTCGTTGCTGAAGTCAGCTGCCCCCTCAGTCTGCTGCTCTAGAGTCTAAGTCTGGAAGCTCTGGGTTTTGTTACTCAGAAACGCGCACGCCAGAGTTAGCGCCAGAAAGCAGCTGAAAACTGACATTGACTGAATAGGAATGAAGAATGAACAACAATGGGAGACCCCTCCAAGTTCTAGGCCCCCCCACAGCTCTGTAGAGCTTGTTACTCAGTTCAACAGCCAATCAGAAAATAGCTCAGTTCAGGCTGGCAGGTTTTCTCGGTGAGGCCTGCCAGGCAACCGACAGCCCAAAACCCGGGCGTCGTCCGTTTTGCCTGAAAACTGGACCATACCATAATACCGACCTTGCGAACGCAGCCGTGCGGTCAGAATCTGCTAGAAAAATAGTAGCAAAGAGTTATGGCAGCCTAAACCCAGATAGTGCCCACAATGGTTTATGCTGCCAAACAGGGCCATGCAACATGCAATTGGGACCCTAGGCAGTGCATGACGATGCAGACGCGATGGGACGCGCTGGACGCATGCAAGCAGCAACTGCGGTGTCAATGACCGCCGGCAGCACGACCGCCGAGGAGGCCTGCCGATGGAGCTGAGCGCGTCGCCGGAGAGAGGAGGCTCCAGCGAACAGCGAGAGGACCTCAGCGTGTGTCGGCTCCACCGGACGACACTCCATCAGCGTCGAGTCTCGCCGTCAGTCATCTGCACGCCGATGTACACAAGCCGGGAGGACACAACAGAGCACAATGAGAGATGCGAAAAAACCAACACTCCCCCATGACTCACAGGCGTAGTGCACATGGGCGGACATGGACACGGTCAACATCCAGACTCCCCCAGGGCATGCAGAGACGCAGACAGAGATAAAGAGAGAGCCACTCACGGGCGTACGCCGACCGAACTCACAGCCTTCTTAAACGAGTCACGCTTCAGTGCCTTGGTCAGTAAGTGAGCCCACTGCCGTGCTGTCTCAACCCACACGATGCTGATGCTGCCGTCATGCAACAATGAGCGCACATAGTGATACTCAACGTTGATGTGCTTTGTGCGTGTGTGATGCACGCCTCCATTGTCGGCGATGGCCATGGCACTCTCATTGTCACAATGCAACGTGATGGATGGGACGGACTGACGCAACTTGGACAACAGACAACGCAACCACACACTCTCACACGCGCCTGATCCAAGAGCCACGTACTCAGCCTCAGCAGTGCTGCGTGCAATGCACCCCTGCTTGCCACTGCGCTCGGACACAGCCGTGCTGCCAATCTGAAAGATCCAGCCTGTGCGACTCTTACCGTCCGGACTGCCGGCCCAGTCGCTGTCGGTGTAGCCCACTGCGACAACAGACGGTTGACGGCGGAACATGAGACCTCGCCGAGGAGTCGAGACGACATAGCGCAGTACTCGGATTGCGGCCTCGTGGTGGAGGTGACGCGGCTCCTGAGAAAACTGGGCCAGGAGGTTGACGGCGAACGCGATGTCTGGACGCGTCGTCGTCGCCAGGAACATCAGTGACCCGATGACTCGCAGGTACATGGTCACGTCAACTGGCTCCCCCACAACAGCTGGGTCAGGACTCTTCAGCTTCACCTGGCCATCGGGCGACATGGGTCAGGATGCGCTCGGCACGAGTGGTTGGTCCTCGGCGAAGCGAGTGGAAAGAGTCTGCACATAAGCAGCCTGATGGACATGGAGGATGCCCTTGGAGCGATCATGCTCGAGCTCCATGCCCAGGAAGACTCGGGCAGACCCGAGATCCTTCATCTGGTAGGTGGCGTGCAGCAGGTCCTTGATGCGCTGGATGGCGGCCGTGTCTGGCGACACAATGAGAAGGTCGTCGACGTACACCAGAACAGCAGAAAAGGTCTGGCCTCGCGGATTGACAAACAGTGCAGGGTCCGCGGTGCTGCGCTGGAGCCCACCACAAAGGAGCGTGCTGCTGATCTCCTGGTTCCAGCATCGAGGCGACTGCTTCCGGCCATAAAGGGCCTTACGCAGGCGCCACACTCTCCCAGTGCCGTCGTCATATCCTGGTGGCTGCACCATGTAAAGCTCCTCACCCTCCAGTGAACCATGGAGAAAAGCATTGCTCACATCCATCTGATGCAGCTCCCACCCATGCTGGGCGACCAGGCTTAAGAGCGCTCGGCTGGTAGAGAACCGGCCAACTGGGGCAAAGATCTGGTCATAGTCGACCCCAGGGACCTGGGCAAACCCCTTGGCAGTGAGGCGGGCCTTATACTTGTCCAGGGACCCGTCGGGTTTCCACTTGCGCCGAAAGACCCACTTGGCACCGATAGCCTTCTGACCTGGAGGAAGGTCGACGAGGCCGTATACGTGGTGCTGTCGGATAGCAGCGAGCTCATCCGCACAGGCAGCGTCCTAGTCTACGGCCTCAGGAGAGGCTCGTGCCTCGCGTAAGGTGGCTGGGTCCTCCGGGCGTGCTGTGGAGCGGACTGAGAGAGCGTGTGCCTCAGGTGGGATGCGCGCAAGGGCAGCCATGACAGCGTGCCGATGCTCGTGATGGAGCATGGCGTAGCCCAATGCGGAGCCCGGGTGCAGATCGACAATGATGGCCGAGGTGGTCAGGCCCAGGGCCTTGGTGCCAGGGTCCCCGCTCACGACCGTGGGAGTGGAGGAGGCACGTGGAGCCACTGGGGGTCGAGGCGCCACCGAGCGCGGTGCGGCGGTCTGCACGCTCACCGACGGCCTGGGTTGGAGGCTGCCGTCGGGGCCACGTGTGTAGCGTGGCAAGGCGCGCGGCGATGCTGAGTCTGACGGGCCAGTGGAGGAGACTGGGACTGTCGGCCCGGAGGGACCAGCGGACGCGACTGGTGCTGCTGGCCCGGAGGGACCAGCGGACGCGACTGGGGCAGCTGGCCCGGAGGGACCAGCGGACGCGACTGGGGCTGCTGGCCCGGAGGGGCCAGCGGACGCGACTGGGGCAGCTGGCCCGGAGGGACCAGCGGACGCGACCGGGACAGCTGGCCCGGAGGGACCAGCGGACGCGACTGGGGCAGCTGGCCCAGAGGGACCAGCGGACGCGACTGGGGCTACTGGCCCGGAGGGACCAGCGGACGCGACTGGGGCAGCTGGCCCAGAGGGACCAGCGGACGCGACCGGGGCAGCTGGCCCGGAGGGACCAGCGGACGCGACCGAGGCAGCTGGCCCGGAGGGACCAGCGGACGCGACTGGGGCAGCTGGCCCGGAGGGACCAGCGGATGCGACTGGTGCAGCTGGCCCGGAGGGACCGGCGGACGCGGCTGGGGCAGCTGGCCCAGAGGGACCAGCGAACGCGACTGTGTCACCCGGACGCAGTAGGACGGAGGACGGACTCACCACTCCCCCACGCGACGGGATAGACACAGACGAGCCGGAGCGAAGGAGGTCGCGAGGAAACAGGTCCTCAAAGAAGAGGGCATCCCGGGACTCGATGATGCAGTGCCGGGAGGGGTCCTAGAAGCACCAGGCCTTGGACTGACGAGAGACACCGAGGAAGGTGCAGGGACGGCCGCGGGGGGAGAGATTGCCACTTTGCTGCGGGGCGGGCAGCCAGACAATGGTGACACAACCCCAGACGCGAGCGGGGCGGAGGTCAGCGCGCTGACCGCACCAATGCTGGTACGGCGTGGACTGACGGGGAAGGGGACCGTGGGGAATCCGGTTCCAGACCCAGGTCATGTAAGCCATGGCTTCAAAGTAGAAGCCCTCGGAGAGACCGGACTCGACACGCATGGTGCGGACGGCGTCAGCCATGGTCCGGTTCCACCGCTCGGAGACACCGTTCTGGGCGGGTGTGTAGGGAGCCGATGTCTCGTGGTGGATGCCGCGGGAGGCGAGGAAAGTCGTAGCCTCACCCATGTACTCGCCACCGTGATCGGAGCGAAAGCGGCGAAGGGAGCGGCCACACGCGCGCTCTGCGAGGACAAGCCAGTCCTGGATGGCCCGGGCGACATCGCTCTTCTGCCTAAGACAGAAGACCCAGCGATAGCGAGAATAGTCGTCCGTGAGGGTGAGGACATAGCGGCCGTGCTCGCCGACTGACTCGGTGGGGAGAGGGCCCATGACATCCGAATGGACAAGGTCGAGAGGGGCGGATGCACGGGAGTCAGACAAGGGGTACGTGGACCGGTGCATCTTCCCCTGAGCGCAGTCAATGCACTCAGTGGGGCACGGGAGAGGGAACGTCTCCGGGTCAAGGCCAGAGGCAGGCCGGGTGCGAAGCATGCTGTCCACAGCGGCAGAGTGGACGTGGCAGAGGCGGCGGTGCAAGAGGCGGGTGTGCTGAGGAGAGAGCGTACTGGTGACGAGCACATGGCCTGTGGCGGCCGACGAGGAGGAGGCAAGAGGAGAACAGGAGAGACGAGGAACATGCCACAGGTTGCCACGGGCGGTGGCGTGCAAGACGACAAGACCAGACGGACGCAACGACACAGTGCCAACACCACGCGAGTGAACTACATCCATGCTCATGTGGTCAAGGGCAGTCACGGACAGGAGACTGAGCTCTAGACCAGGGACGAAGAGGACATCGGTCAGGAAGACGTCACTGGCAGGACCATGAAAACGAACGACGCCAACACCACGGACAGGTAACACCTGGCCGGAACCTGTCCGGACACCGGAGACATCGCCGACAGGACCGAGCATATTGAAGGTCTCACGAGAGGCCGTCATGTGATGCGTGGCCCCAGAGTCGATGATCCAGGTCGTAGCAGGGTCCTGGACCGGGGTCGCGAGATCGCTAACGGTCACATGGCAGCAGGCGAGGGACGCGGACGCGGTGGACGGAGGCGCGAAACGGGACTGCCAATCGTCAAGCCAAGCAACATCATCAAGAAGAGGGGCGGAGGAGCCTACGGGCGACGATGAGACAGANGCGGAAACGGGACACGACCGCAGCTCAGTCTCAGTCATGCAGGGCTGGGCAGGAGGGCAGGAGGTGATGCAACTCGCACTTCCCTGGGGAGGAGGGCGAGGCAGGCCGAGCTGGAGCGCGATGAACTGCTCCAGCTGACGCTCACGGGAGGAGGGCCCGGGAGGGTAGACGGAATGCGGAGTGACGGTGCCGGAGCCCTGGTAGGAGGAGGACTGCGCTGGTGAAGGGAGCGGAGACGCCGACGGCTGCGGGTAGTACTACTGCGGCGTAGGTGTCTGCGGGACAGGCGGAGTTGCCGGAGTGGTAGAGCCGCTGGACGAGGTCAAGGTGGAAGGGCCAGCAGCGGCGACGGCGGCAGATGCAAGACGGCGCTCCCGCTGGCGCCGCATGGTAGCGATGACGCGCGCCTCGTCTGTCAGGAGAGGGCACGTGTACCACCCGTGCCCGGGCTGACGACTGTTGTGGCAGACCGAGCCACCACCGCTGGACCCAGTCGACGACTGCTGTTACTGCTGCTGCTGCGGCTGACCCTTGCCTTTCTTGTTCCGACTCTTCTTCTTCTTCCCCGACGACGATGAGGTAGCTGCGGCGGGAGAGGCGACAGCCACGGGGGCAACAGCAGGGGAGGCGCCAGTAGGGGAGGTGATGGCACGGGATGCGAGCGCCTCCGTGCGATGGAGCAGGGACTCCTGGCGAGCTTCCTCAATGCGGAGGAAGAGCTCGTATGCCCAGGGCATGAGGGTGCCCTGGGTCGCCATGGAGGAGAGGACGTCTTGGGGGCAGTGGACGAAGACGTCTGCGTAGTCGCTAGTGGTGCCGCGCTTGATGGTGAGGAGCGCGGACAGAGGGGGCGGAGCAGACGTGCAGAGACGACGGAGGATGTCCTCCGCCCGCTGCCAGTAGGCAGTGACCGTCTCGGTCGCCCCCATGTGCAGGGAGTTGAACTCCCGGAGCAGACGGCTGATCTCAGCGTCACTGGATAGGCAATGGGGCCTGGTGAGGACGTGCCAGGCGGCTGCAGGGTCCGGGATGTCGCCAACCGTGACGTCGCCGAGGAAAGGCTCTAAGGCCAGGCGGGAAGCTGGAGGGGCGACTGGGACGAGGGCACGGACGGCGCGACCAGCGTCATACAGCTGGTCGGCCTGGGTGGAGTCATAAGGGAGGGTGTAATATGCCCAGAGGCCCTCACCCTGCGCCCAGATCCGGAAGCTGAGCTCCCAGCTCCGGAACTGCTCGCCGGCCTGAAGCGGCGGCGGCGGCGTCTCAAAGTCCTTCTGCCTGCGGCAGGCACCCGGAGTGGGGCCAAGGACGGAAGTGACTGTCTGCCGCTGGCGCTGAGTCTGCTGCTGTGCCAGGNGGGAAGCTGGAGGGGCGACTGGGACGAGGGCACGGACGGCGCGACCAGCGTCATACAGCTGGTCGGCCTGGGTGGAGTCATAAGGGAGGGTGTAATATGCCCAGAGGCCCTCACCCTGCGCCCAGATCCGGAAGCTGAGCTCCCAGCTCCGGAACTGCTCGCCGGCCTGAAGCGGCGGCGGCGGCGTCTCAAAGTCCTTCTGCCTGCGGCAGGCACCCGGAGTGGGGCCAAGGATGGAAGTGACTGTCTGCCACTGGCGCTGAGTCTGCTGTTGTGCCAGGTAGTACGTGGCAGCAGACACAACTAGGCTGGCGTGCCCTGGAGGGACGAACGATGGTGGACCACTCGTGGCAGTCCGGGCGGCTACCGGTTGTAACGCAGCAAGCTGCTGCGTCAGGGCGGCGAGCTGTTGCTGAAGAGCCGCAAGGGGGTCAAGATTTCCGCCGACGACACCAGTGAGCGGCAGCAGCTGCTGCTGCTGCTGTGGAGGGGGCGGCTGCTCTTGCTGCTGCGGCGGTGGTTGCTGCTGTATGGGCGGCGGCTGCTGCTGCAGCGACGGTGGCGACTGCTGCTGTACAGGCGGCGGCTGCTGCTACTGTAGCGGCGGTGGCTGCTGCTGTATGAGCGGCGGCTGCTGCTGTAGCGGTGGCGGCTGCTGCTGGAGAGGCGGTGGCTGCTGCTGCTGCAATGGCGGCGGCGGCGGCGGCAGCTGCTGGTCTTGCGGCGGCGGCGGTTGCTGCTGCTGCAGCGGCGGCGGGTGCTGCTGCTGCTGCTGATGCTGTAGCAAGCGCTGCAAGAAAGGAGGGGTGGGGGTCCTCCCATCAGAGGAGGACCCCCCCTCGCCTGGACTATCAGCCATGCCTTGGTGTCCCCTTTTTTTTCCTTGTTGTAGGTGCTTTCCCCCTTGCCCTTTGTTCCTGTTTTTTTTTGTGTTGATGATGTCAGCAGTGACGTCAGCAGTGACGTCAGCAGAGGGGTGCTGACGTCAGCAGCGGGGAATGTTGAGGCCGCGGCTGCTATTGTTGGTGCTGATGCTGCTGTAGCTGGCGCTGCTGCTGCTGCTGCTGCTGCTATTGCTGCTGTTGCTGCTACTGCTGCTACTACTGTTGATGCTGCTACTGCTGCTGCTGTTGCTGCTGCTGCTGCTGCTGCCGCTGCTGCTGCTGCTGCAACTGCTGCTGCTACTGCTGCTGCCCTACTGCTGCTACTGTTGCTACTGCTGCTGCTGCTGCCGCTGCTGCTGCTGCTGCAGCTGCTGCTGTTGTTGCTGCTGCTGCTGCTGTAGTAGCTGCTGCTGTTGCTGCAGCTGCTGATGCTGCTGCTATGGGTGCTGCAGCTGCTGCTGCTCGTGATGCGAGCTGCAGCAGCAGCTGTGCCTGTTGCTACTGCAGCAGCGAGCTGCTGCAGCTCGCTGCTGCAGCTGAGAGCTGCTGCAACTGGTGCGGGCTGTAGCAGCTGCTCGTTGCAGCTGCTGCGGGCTGGAGCAGCTGCTCGCTGCAGCTGCAGGCTGCTGCAGCGCGGGTGGGGGATTTTTGTGTCCGCCTTTTTTTTTCGTTTTTTTTTCTTTTTCTCTTGTCACAGCAGGCAGCAGCCCGCTGTCTGGTGTGAGCAGCGGGCTGCTGCTCGCCCAGCAGCAGCGAGCTGCTGCTCGCTGGCAGCAGTGGGCTGCTGCTCGCTGCTCGCTTGCTGCGAGCAGGGGGCAGTAGCACCCGCGGCCGGCAGCTGCTACTGCTACTGTTGCTGCAACTTTCGGCTGCTGTTGTTGCTGCTGCAGCTGTCAGCTGCTGCAGCTCGCTGTAGCAGCTGCTGCAACCCGCTGCTGCTGCTGCACGCTGCTGCAGGTGCTGCGTGCTGCTGCTGCTGTGTGCTGCTGCTGCGGGCTGCTGCAGCCGGCTGATGCTGCGGGCTGCTGCTGCTGCTGCACGCTGCTGCTGCTGTTGCTGCAAGCTGTTGCTGTTGCTGCAAGCTGCTGCTGCTGCGGGCTGCTGCTGCTGCTGCTGCGAGCAGGTGCTGCTGCTGCTGCAAGCTGCTGCTGCTGCAGGGTGCTACGAGCTGCTGCTTCTGCCTGCTGCTACTGGTGGTGCCAGTCACTGCACCTGGGTGACGTTGCCGCGTGCGTCGTCGCCCACAGCCGTCAGACGCCGCCTGCCGCTCACCTCCTCGCGTCACGCGTGGGGGTCAGTGCTGCCGAAAAATTTCGGCAGCATTTCCCCTGGCCCAGTGGCCGTGGGAAAAATTCTGACGCCGCCACCAGGAGGGTCAATGCTGTCGGAAAAAATCCGGCAGCATTTCCCCTGCACTGGCGCGTATGGGAAGTCCGCCGGCGTTGTCTGGCACCTGTTCGCCAGTCTTCTGCTGCTGCTGCTACGCTCTGGCTCTGATACCAAGCTGGAAACTATGCAGCATGTTGGGGCAGCAGCGTTGTTGATGCAGCGTGCGGGCTTCCACGCTCGTTGCTTAAGTCAGCTGCCCCCTCAGTCTGCTGCTCTAGAGTCTAAGTCTGGAAGCTCTGGGTTTTGTTACTCAGAAACGCGCGCGCCAGAGTTAGCGCCAGAAAGCAGCTGAAAACTGACAATGACTGAATAGGAATGAAGAATNCAGCCAATCAGAAAATAGCTCAGTTCAGGCTGGCAGGTTTTCTCGGTGAGGCCTGCCAGGCAGCCGACAGCCCAAAACCCGGGCGTCGTCCGTTTTGCATGAAAACTGTACCATACCATAACACCGACGCTGCGAACGCAGCCGTGCGGTCAGAATCTGCTAGAAAAATAGTAGCGAAGAGTTATGGCAGCCTAAACCCAGATAGTGCCCACAATGGTTTATGCTGCCAAACAGGGCCATGCAACATGCAACTGGGACCCTAGGCAGTGCATGACGATGCAGACGCGATGGGACGCGCTGGACGCATGCAAGCAGCAACTGCGGTGTCAATGACCGCTGGCAGCACGACCGCCGAGGAGGCCTGCCGATGGAGCTGAGCGCGTCGCCGGAGAGAGGAGGCTCCTGCGAACTGCGAGACGACCTCAGTGTGCGTTGGCTCCACTGGACGACACTCCATCAGCGTCGAGTCTCGCCGTCAGTCATATGCACGCCGATGTACACAAGCCGGGAGGACACAACAGAGCACAATGAGAGATGCAAAAAAATCAAGAGGGAGGGCCAAACCGGCCCTCTCGCTACACTCATTCTTCATTCTGAATCAGTCATTCCTTCATTCCAGCTGTTTTCTAGCGCAAACTCTGTTGCGAACACTATTTAGTGTTGGTTTTTTCCGCGTCTCTCATTGTGCTCTGTTGTGTCCTCTCAGCTTGTGTACATTGGCATGCACATGACTGACGACGAGACTTGACGACGCTGGAGTGTCGTCCGGTGGAGCCGACGCACGCTAAGGCCTACAAGTAGTTCGCTGGAGCCTCCTCCCTACGTCAACGTGCTCCGCTCCATCGGCAGGCCTCCTTGGCGGTCGAGCCGCCGGCGGTCACTGCCACTTGAGAGGCTGTCTACGTGCATGCAGCGCTGGATCTGACTGTCCTATTACGTCTGTAGCATCATGCTCTGCCTAGGGTCCATGTTTCATCTTGCGTGGCAGTGTATGGCACTATGGACCACAGTAGGCACTCCCTGGGTTCGGGCAGTCATAACTCTTCGCTACATTTTTTCTAGCTGTTTTTGACCGCGCGACTGTATTTGTAGCGTCGGTATTATAGTGTTGTCCAGTTTTAAGGCAAAACGGACAACGCCCGGGTTTTTGGCTGTCTGCCATCTGGCAGGGCTCACCGAGAAAACCCTGCCTGCAAGAAAATAGGTCCAGGACTATTTTCTGATTGGCTGGTTAGCTGAGTAACAAGCTCTACAGAGCTAGGGGGGGAGCTAGAACTTGGAGAGGTCTCCCATTGTTGTTTATTCTTCACTCCTAACTAGTTACTTCAAGTTTTCAGTTTCTTTGTGGTGCTGACACGAGCGCGCGCACTTTTGAGTAACAAACACAGAGCATCCTGACTTAGCCTCTAGAGCAGCGGACTAAGGGGGCAGCAGACTAAGCAACGAGCGTGGAAGCCAAAACGCTGCATCAACAACGCTGCTGCCCTAACCTGCTGCTTATCATTTCCAGCTTGGTATCAGAGGCAGAGCGTAGCAGCAGTAGTAGAAGAGTGGCGTACAGGTAAAACACAATGCCGGTGGACCTCCATACGCGCCACTGGAGGGAAAATGTTGCCGCATTTTTTCCGGCAGCATTGACTTCCCTGGTGGCGGCGTCAAAATCTTCCCCACGGCCACTGGGCCAGGAGAAATGCCGCCGAAAAGTTTCGGCAGCACTGACTCCCACGTGTGACGCGAGGAGGTGAGCGGCCGGCGACGTCAGGCATCTCGACGACATCATATGTTGACCCCGTGTGCATAGTTTCCAGCTTGATCGCAAGTAGCAACAGCAGCAACAACAGTAGCAACTTGTAGTAGTAGCGAGCAATGGCAGCAGCAGCCAGGAGCAGCAGTGCTCAACAGCAGCAGTTGGCAGCAGCAGCAGCTCCGACAGCTAGTAGCAGCAGCAGCAGCAACCCGCACCAGCAAGCAGCAGCAGCAGCCGGCAGGAGCAGCGGCAGCAGTGCGTAGCTACTAGTAGCAAGCAGTAGCAGCAGCCGGCAGCAGCAACAATAGCAACGAGTAGCAGCCAACAGCAGCCTGCAGCAAGCAGCAATAGCAGCTACTGTAGCAGCCAGTCGCAACGCGTTGCTGCAGCAGCTGTAACTTGCAACAGCGACGGCTGCAGCTGCAGCTGCTTGTAGCCCGCTGCCGGCAGCGAGCTGCAAGCTGTGAGCAGGGGGCTTGCTGCTCACGGCCTGCATCAAGCAGCGGGCAGCGAGAAGCGAGCTCACTCCTCGCTGCTCATGGCTCGCAGCGAGCAGCGAGCTCGCTGTGTAACAAAAAAAAAAATCCCCCACCTCACGGGTGCCATTGCAGCTGCTGTTGATGCTATCGCGGCCACTGCAACAGCCACGACAGCCGCAGCAGCACCTAGCAGCCCAGCAGCAGCATGTAGCAGCCCAACAACAGCAACAACAGTGGTTGCTATAGCCAAAAATCGCAACAGCAATAACGGCAACAGCCGTAGCAGCAGCAACAACGTCAGCAATAATAGCAGCAACAACAACAACAACAGCAAACCGGCAGCAGCAGTAGCAACATAGTAGTAGCAACAGCAGCAGCTACGGCTGCAGCAACTCCAGCTGAACCCCCTGTGGTGGACTCAGCAGCGGCTTCAACAATAACCATTGCCGACGTGAGTAACTTTTCTGCTGACATCATTACTGACGTCACTAGTGACATCATCAACGAAAAGAAAACAAACCAACAACCCTGCATGTACTTAGCAGCACTTGCTGAAGTCAACCATCTCAGGCTGACAATGCTGTTGACGTCAGTGCTGATGTCAGCAACACAAAGCAAGGAAAAAAAACAAAACACAAGAAGGTTCAAACAAAGGGGGCCAAACAACATGGCCACTAGCCCCAGTGAGGAGGGGTCCACCTCTGGTCGGGGAGCCCCTCGTCCCCCTTTCCTGTCGTAGCTGCAGAAGCTACAACAGCAATGGCAGCAACAGCTGTAGCAGCAACAACAGTAGTAGCTGTAGCAACAACAGCAGCAGTAGTAACAACAACAGCAACAGCAGCAACAATAGTAACAGCAACAACAGCAAGAGCAGTAGCAGCAGCAGCAGGAGCAACAGTAGCAACAGCAGCAGCAGCAGCAGCATTAGCAAGAGCAAGAGCAGCAGCAGTAGCAGCAATAGCAGCAACACCCTGCAGACTTTGTCGTCAGTCACTCTGACCCAAAAGGTCCTCTCACCGCTCTGCGCTAGCAGCTCGTAACGTTGACACTACGCTAGCGGCACTACAGCTGCCGCCACCCCCGACGCCGCAATAGTTGCAACAACAGCATCATCAGCCGCCACCACCGTAGCAACATCAGCGGTTGCAGCAGCAGCATCAACAGCCATCACCACTACAGTAGCAGCCGCCCCCGTAGCAGCCGCACCAATATCAGCAAGCGCCGTTTACTCCGCCAAGATACGCGAGCCCTGCGATTTCCTTCGCCACGCAATGCCTGGCACAGAAACACACCCTATGCCTACAACAGACGGTGACGTCAGTCCTAGGCCCCACTTTGGGTAACGGCCGCAGGCCAAAGGACTTTGAAACCCCACCGCCATCGCTTCAGGCTGGCGACCAGTTCCGGAGCTGGGAACTCAGCTTCTGGATCTGGGCACAGGGCGAGAGCCTATGGCCTTACTATGTCCTGCTCTTCGACTCCACCCTGGCCGACTAGGTCTACGACGCCGGTTGCGCCATGCGTGCTCTTGTCTCTGTCGCTCCTCCAGCCACAAACCTCGCCCTTGAGCCTTTCCTTGGCGACCTCACCACCGGAGCCCTCCCTGACCCAGCAGCCGCATGGCATGTACTCACGCGCCCTCATTGCTTGTCTAGTGATGCTGAGACCAGCCGCCTCCTCCGGGAGTTCAACTCCCTTCGCATAGGGGAGACCAAGACGGTCACCTCCTACTGGCAGCGCGCAGAGGACCTACTCCGCCGCCTCGGAGACACTGCACCACCCCCCTCTCTGCGCTCTTGACCATCAAGCGCGGTGCCACCGACTCCTTCTCTGACGTCTTCGTCCACTACTCCCAGGAAGTTCTTGCCATGATGGTTGCCCAGGGTACTCTTATGCCCTGGGCGTACGAGCTTTTCCTCCGCATCAAGGAAGCTCGTCAGGAGTCGCACATCCATCGCACGGAGTCCCTTGGCTCCTCTGCCGTCGCCCCTCCTGCCTTCGCCTTAGTGACTGTCTTCGCCCCAATCGCAACAGCATCTTCCGGCGCCCCCTCATCTGGCAAGAAGAAGAAGAAGGACAAGAAGGGCAAAGGGACTCAGCAGAAGACCAGCGGATCGAGCAGCGTCAACCTCACTTGCCACAAGTGTGGCCAGTAAGGACATGAGTGGTACACGTGTCTACTCCCGACTAATGAGGCTCATGTCATCTCCACCATGCGTTGCTAGTGCGAGCGCCGCCTTGCCACTAGCGCCGTGACCGTTGCTGCTCCTGTCGCATCCGCGCCACTTGTGATGGCCTCACCTCAGCTTCCTCCACAGCCGTTTGCACTCGTTGTTCCGTCCCTGGCTCCTTCCTTCCGTTTCCTGGACTCTCACACCATCACACCACAGTCGGTCTACTCCGTTGGACCCTATGCCCGCGAGCGCCAGTTGGAGCAGTTCATCGCCTCCCAGCTCGGCCTTCCTCGCCCTCCTCCCCGGGGAAGTGGGAGTTGCGTAGTCGCTAGTCCCTCCGAGATGTGCATGAGAGAGTCGGTGCTGCGATCATGTCCGGTATCTCCTTTTGTCCCATCCTCTGTCGTGCCCTCTTCTCCCGCTCCTCTTCGCGATGATGTCACCGGGTTTCAGACAAGATCTGGCCAGGTTTTGCCCGTTCGTGGTGTTGGCATCGTTCGTTTCCGTGGTGCAGCAGGTGACGTCTTCTTGACCGATGTTCTCTTCGTTCCTGGCCTTGAGCTCAGACTCCCGTCTGTCACCTCCCTTGATCGCATGAGCATGGATGTTCTGCATTCACGTGGGGTGGGCACTGTGTCATTGCCTCCGTGTGGTCGTGTCGTTCTACATGCCACCGCCCACAGCAACTTGTGGCATGTACAGCGCCTGTCTGCTCCCACCTCTATCTCCTCTTCGTCGATTGACACTGGTCACGTGTTTTTCACCAGCACATTGTCGCCGCAACACACGCGTCTCCTACATCGTCGCCTCTGTCACATCCACTCTGTCGCTGTTGACTGCATGCTGCACACACAGCCAGCCACGGGTCTTGACTCAGCCTCCTTTCCTCTGCCGTGTCCCACTGAGTGCATCCATTTTGCTCAAGGCAAGATGCATCGTTCCACCTACTCCCTCTCTGCCTCTCGAGCCTCTGCCCCGCTCGACCTCATTCACTCTGATGTCATGGGTCCCCTCCCAACAGAGTCCGTCGGTGAGGACAGTCATTACGTTTTGACCCTTATGGACGACTACTCTCGCTATCATTGGGTCTTCTGCCTGCGGTAGAAAGCAACGTCGCTCCCACCATTTGGGACTGGCTTGTTTGTGCTGAGCGCGAGTGTTGTCGCTCCCTCCGCTGCTTTCGCTCTGATCGCGAGGGTGAGTTTATGGGGGAGACCACTCTTTTCCTTGCCTCCCGTGGTGTCCATCATGAGACGTCTGCGCCTTACACGCCAGCCCAAAACGACGTCTCTAAGCGGTGGAACTGCACCATGGCGGACGCCATCCGCACCATGCGGGTTGGATCCGGCATCTCTGATGGCTTCTACTTCGAGGCCATGATCTACATGACGTGGGTCTGAAACCGGATTCCCCATGGACCTATTCCTCGTCAATCCAACCCATATCAGCATTGGTGTGGAGAATGCGCCGACCTGCGTCCGGCTCATATCTGGGGCTGTGTTGCCATCATGTGGTTGCCTGCCCCGCACCAGGGTGGCAAACTCGATCCTCGCGGTCGCCCGTGCACCTTCTTCGGTGTCTCCTGTCTGACGAAGGCCTGGTGTTTTTGGGATCCCACTCAACGCTTCATCGTCGAATCCCGTGATGTCCTCTTCTTTGAGGACTTATTTTCCCGTGACCTCGTTCACTCCGGCGTGTCGATGTTCCTCTCGTCGTGTGGGGGAGTGGTGGGTCCGTCCTCCGTGCCACAACGTCTGGACACTCCATCGTCTACGCTCGCGGGCCCACCTTCGCCGGCTGCCCAGTTCGTGGCCGCTAGCCCCTCAGGGCCGGCTGCCCCGTCCGTGTCCGCCAGCCCCTCGGGGCCGGCTGCCCCGTCCGTGTCCGCCAGCCCCTCAGGGCCGGCTGCCCCGTCCGTGTCCGCCAGCCCCTCAGGGCCAGCTGCCCTATCCGTGTACGCCTGCCCCTCAAGGCCGGCTGCCCCGTCCGTGTCCGCCAACCCCTCAGGGCCAACTGCCCCGTCCGTGTCTGCCAGCCCCTCAGGGCCGGCTGCCTCGTCCGTGTCCGCCAGCCCCTCAGGGCTGATTGCCCCATCCGTGTCCGCCAGCCCCTTAGGGCCAAGTGCCCCGTTCGTGTCCACCATCCCCTCACGGCCGACTGCCCAGTCTGTGTCCGCGATCCCCTCAGGGCCTGCTGCCCTATTCGAGTCTACCAGCCCCTCAGGGCCGGCTGCCCCGTCCGTGCCCGCCAGCCCCATAGGACGGGTTGCCCCGCCCATGCCTGCCGGCCCCTTAGGGCCGGCTGCCCCATGTGTGTCTGTCGGCCCCTCAAGGCCGGCTGCCACATCCGTATAGGCACGCTACACATGTGGTCCGGGCGGGAGCCTCAGACCCCAGCCAACAGCTGGCACTCAGGCCACCCTCGAACGTCCTCTCACCCCACGACCCCCTGTCATCCCACGAGGATGCTCACGTCATGTCAGATCCGGCGGAAATGCGGATCCACTACCACGAAGACATGGATCCACTCCCATGGTCGTGAGTGGGGACCCCGGCACGAAGGCACTCGGCTTGGCCACACTGTCAGTCATCGCTGACCTACATCCAGGGTCAGCTTTGGGCTATGCCCTGCTCCATCAGGAACACCGGTATGCTATTGTGGCCACACTCATGCGGATGCCACCAAGGGCATGGGACGGGCATGCCCTCACTGTCCGCCCCAATGAGTGACCAAAGGACCCAACCACCTTGCGTGAGGCTTGGACGTCTCCCAAGGCCGCTCACTAGGAAGCTGCATGTGCCAACGAGCTAGCTGCCATTCGGCAACATCACGTCTATGAGCTCGTCGACCTTCCCCCGGGCCGCAAGGCCATCGGCACCAAGTGGGTTCTTCGACGGAAGTGGAAGCCAGATGCGTCTCTGGACAAGTACAAGGTCTGTCTCACGGCCAAGGGTTCTGCTATGGTCCCTGGGATTGATTATGACCAGAGTTTTGCCCGGGTCGGTCGGTTCTCCACCAACCAGGTGTTGTTCAGCCTGGTTGCCCAACATGGGTGGGAACTGCATCAGATGGATGTGAGCAATGCCTTCCTCCATGGCTCACTGGAGGGCGAGGAGCTATAGGTGATGCAGCCCCCAGGCTTCGACGATAGCTCGGCAATGTCTAGATGCTACAGAAGGCCCTCTATGGCTTAAAGAAGTCATCGTGCTGTTGGAACGAGGAGATCAGTCGTACGCTTCTTAGCTGTGGCCTCCTTCGCAGCTCTGCCGTTCTTGTGCTATTCATCAGCCTGCGAGGTCAGACACTCATCGCCGTCTTGGTCTATGTCGACGACTTGCTCATCGCATCACCGGATGCAGCCGCCATCTAGCGGGTCAAGGGCCTGCTGCACGTTGCCTACTAGATGAAGGACCTCGGGCTAGCGCGAGTCTTTCTGGGCATGGAGCTTGAGCATGATCACTCAGCGGGCATACTACATGTCCATCAGGCCGCCTATGTCCATACCCTGTCCGGACGCTTCGCTGAGGACCGGCCCCTCGTGCCAAGAGCATCCTCGCCCATGTCACCCAACGGTCAGGCGATGCTCAAGAGCTCTGATCCAGCCGTGGTGGGGGAGCTGGTAGACGTGACCGCATACTTGCGTGTCATCGGGTTATTGATGTTCCTGGCGACGACGACGCGTCCAAACATCGCGTTCACCGTCAACCTCCTGGCTCTGTTCTCTCAGGAACCGCGTCACCTCCACTTCAAGGCCGGGATCTGAGTACTACACTATGTCATCTCGACTCAATGGCGAGGTTTCATGTTTTTCCGACAGCCGTCTGTCGCCGCGGTGGGCTATACCGACAGTGACTGGGCCGGCAGTCCGGACGGTAAGAGCCGCACAGGCTGGATCTTTCTGATTGGCGGCACGGCGGTGTCCAAGTGTAGTGGCAAACAAGGGTGCATTGTACGCAGCACTGCTGATGCTGAGTACGTCTCCCTTGGTTCAGGCGCATGTGAGAGCGTGTGGGTGCTTCGTCTATTGTTCGAGTTGCGTCAGTCCGTCGCGTCCATCTTGTTGCATTATGACAATGAGAGTGCCATGGCCATCGCCGACAATGATGGCGTACATCACACACACACAAAGCACATCAATGTTGAGTATCACTATGTGTTTTCGTTGTTGCATGACGGCAACATCATCATTGTGTGGGTTGAGACAGAACAATAGTTGGCTCACTTCTTGACCAAGGTGCTAAAGCATGACTCATTCAAGAAGGTTGTGAGTTCAGTGGGCGTGCGTCCGTGAGTTGCACTCTTTGTCCTGACCTGTGTCTCCATGTAACCTGGGGGAGTTTGTCTGTTGCTTGTGACGCTGCCCACCCATGTGCACTACTCTTGTGAGTCATGGGGGAGTGTTGGTTTTTTTCGGCGTCTCTCATGATGCTCTGCTATGTCCTCTGGGCTTGTGTACATCGGCGTGTAGATGACTGACAGCAAGATTTGATGCCGCTGGAGTGTTGTTTGGTGGAGCGGACGCACGTTGAGGCCTACACGCAGTTCGTTGGAGCCTCCTCCCTGCGTCAACATGCTCAGTTCCATCGGCAGGCCTCCTCGACGATTGAGCCGCCAGTGGTCATTGCCAGTACAGAGGCTGTCTGCGTGCATGCAGCGCTGGATCTGACTGTGCTATTGCGTCTGTAGCATAATGCTCTGTCTAGGGTCCATGTTTCATGTTGCGCGACACTGTATGGCACTATGGACCATAGTAGGCACTCCCTGGGTTCGGGCAGTCATAACTCTTTGCTACTATTTTTCTAGCTGTTTTTGACCGTAGGACTGCGTTTGCAGCGTCGGTATTGTGGTATGGTCCAGTTTTCAGGCAGAAACGGACGACGCCCGGGTTTTGGGCTGTCGGCCATCTGGCAAATTCACCGAGAAAACACTGCCTGCCAGAAAATAGGTCTAGGACTATTTTCTGATTGGCTGGTTAGCTGAGTAAGAAGCTCTACAGAACTTGGGGGGGGGGGGGGCTAGAACTTG